>JACXGM010019668.1:0-18281 GCA_016801145.1 Umbra pygmaea
CCCCCCCCCCCGATGGGGCTGTAAGGGAGTCAAGTCACGGCAATACAGCCTACTCCGGAGCCGACAGCCTATTTATATTTTGATGAGGACCTGGAGATGTTTTTCTCTAAGGAGGAGATGAGGGACAGAGAGACTGAGGAGCCTGAGAAAGACTTATATGGGCTCCCTATATAGGGTTCCAACCCCAGCTGTTGTTTTCACCCCAGCAGCCAAGGAAGTGGCCCCGTCCCCTGATGCTGTTGTCACCCCAGCAGCCTTGAAAGAGGCTCCGCCCCCTGCTGCTGTTACCTCTCCAGCAGCCGTTGAAAAGGCTTCACCCCCTTTCTGCTGTTTCCCCTCCAGCAGCCATTGAAGAGGCTCCTCCCCCAGCTGTGGCCGTTGCCGCAGCAACTTTGGAAGAGGCCCCGCCCCTGCTGATGTGTACTCAGAAACTGCTGCAGAAAGGACTACGCCACCTGACCAGGTTCCTGCTGCTTCGCCCCCTGCCCCGGTGCCTGCTGCTTATTTGTGTTTTTCGGTTATTTGTGTTTTCAAGAAAACTTCCTGTAAATAAACCACAAGGAATGTGAGTTGCTGCATCTGTCTCCTGCATCCTCTCCACTACACTCCAGGCCATAGAAATGGAATGATTAGAAGTGCTATTCCAATGCAAATAAATGTAGCAGAATGGTCAGAGCGGCAGCCATTTTTACGTGTACCATTCCATTGCAAAGTTCTAGCAGCCTACTTCTGCATTAAACCGATTCGCGTGTTGTTACCGTGACAACTAACGACAGTCACCTTTTTTTGTGTACTAATCGAATGACCAAGCAAAACAGTTTAATTAGGCTTCTATACATTTAATTTCTATGCTCCAGCCATTAAACACAGGTAGGTTCCATGATCAATTGTATCAAGTTCATATCAATACAAGCTGTTCTAAAAATGCTTAGATGAGATGTGAGATAAATCTAAATCTTTTTCCTTATGGAGTGACTTAGCAGTGACTGCTTCCTGTTTAGCAGATGAGGGCGATAAACCCCAACAATAGAGACATACACATCACAAGAGAGAACTACATTAATAACAAGAAGCTCAAATTGCTTAGGAACAGATACTGTTAGATTGGGTGGCCTTAAGATACTTTTGGGCATAAATACTGACCCCCCTCCCTTTTTTGGTCTGTCACATCTGAATACATTATAATAATTAATTGCAATAGTGTCATCACTCTCAGAGGTATTTAGCCACATTTCAAGAGCACACTGGCTAGAACAACGTATATATATACATCTGAATCTTTTTATAGTACTTGTCTGGGACTGAAGTGGACAGGTGGGTGGGGTTACAAACTGAGAAATTCAACAGCCAATTTTTTTTTATTGTCACATTTCCTTGAGGATTCTAAAAAAAAAATCCCTATCATGCACATAAAAATAGTAATGGTACAATGATTTTAATTTTATTTCTTACTTTCCCATATCAACAGGAAGTGCCGCAATCACAGGTTCATCTTTGATAACTGTTATAAATTTTAGGCGCTGCTTTTATGTGTAACAAAACACTACATAGTGTAAGAAAATATTATCTTATATGAATCACTTTTTTCAAATCATTTAAATATCAAGAAAGAGTTTTTTTGCTTTACTGTATAAGCATGTTTCTGAACGAGAAAGTAGCCTTCTTATCAGCTAAATTCAACACCCCTATTTGCTGCCTTAAAATTGTCATCAGCCCTTTTTTACGCTAGACCCATTTACAAAAATCTATGGAAACACCACCCTGACAAACCGTAAGGATGTGGAGCGGTGTGGAGCAGTGCGGAGCTGCGCAGTGCACTAAAGATGTGGTCAATTGAAAAGGGGCATAAAAGGTCACTTGCAACTAGTACAGTTCTGAAGTTATTACACTGGCTCCCAGTCCTCCGCAGGATTGATTTTAAGGTGCTACTGCTTGTTTATAATACTCTAAATGGCTCAGGACCAGCCTATTTTACAGATTCTATGAAGTCTTATGTTCTCCAAAGGCACCTCAGACCTTCAACAGCTAACCTGCTAATAGTACAAAACCCCTTTGCTCCCTTTTTTAAGTATGCCTCAAAGCTGTGGAACACAGTACCAAAGTATATCAAGGAAGCATCATCAATTGATATATTCAAAAAGCGGTTAAAAACACATTTATTCACTTTAGACTTTAACTAAGCCAGCACTCAAATGTACTTTATGTTTTCCTTCTTTTAGTATGTTCCTTTACATTTCATATTTTATTTTATTACCTTCAATTGTGCTCTATTCTTTCTTTGTTTTTAAATATTTTTACATTTCATTGTGCTCTATGCTTTTTTTGCTTTAAAATATTTTTACATTTTTGTCTCTTATTGATGTAAATGTTTTTATTGATGCACATTTCTTTCATTTTTTAACTTTTATTAATGTAAAGCACTTTGAGCTGCATTCCCTGTATGAAAGGTGCTATATAAATAAAGGCTTATTATTATTATTATTATTATTGGTAGTAGTAGTATGTAAAACCTGCCCCAAAACATTTTGCAACAGTAGGTGCCCCAAAAATACCCACCTTGAGCTCATATTACATGTATCTTAGGAAAGGCAAAATAATATATATCAAATTAGGAATGGTGAAACAGAACAAGTTCTCTCATTCTAACTGAAGCTCTTTCATTGGCTGTCCCATCTAGACAGTGGAATGTCCTAAACATTTTAAATAGGCTGTGTCACACACTCATTTTAGCAAGGCCATAAAATTATAATTATTCTGGTTCAATTCACCAAGTTCTTTACTTTAGGTTTGATACATTTTCCTTTCAAATACATGGAAAGACAATTTCCAAAGTCTTTTTACCGGGTTTGCACTCACGGTCATGGTTTTATGTAAGGGTATTAGCATATAGCAGTACATTCCCTTGAATGAATTGTACCCTACACACTCAGCTACTTGAAGATAATTCACGATGCACCTAGGTATCCTTCTACATCCAATCATCATGGTTTTACGGAAGGAATAACTCATTCAGTTATTGAGTTGGTCTATTCAAGCAGATCTATTCCCAACCGGTAATAATGGCCAGAGAATTAATTGCCATTTCTCAAGGTGAGTAACTGAGAACTCTTCACAAAAAAGAACATAATTTGCACAGTTTTATAGCTGGAGGACAACTTTCAAGGGAAATATCTCCTATGGTAAACCAGTCTTCAAAAACAGACAATTCAATTAAAACACCCAGTTGAACCATCCCACCTAAAGTGCATAGTAGATTTACTTGAATTCTGCTATATTATTGTGCATTAAACCTTATTATACTGTTAATGCATTTTGTATTATCCCTTGATCGTGTATAATAATGTACTATAAACAGTAACAAAGCATGTGTAGTACATACTGTTCATTGTATACTTAAACAATAAGGCGCTAGTGGGGTTGTGGTATCTGCCCAGTATAACACAGCTAAGAACTGTACAGTGTGGGCATAATTTCACAGGAGGTAGCTGGATTCTACTCCGCAGTGGCACTGTACAATACTATATTGCACACTGAAGTAGACATAGAAGTTACAGCACTGTCATATTTAGTACTTTCTATTTTGTTAATGGGTTTTGTATTGTTGAAAAACACATTGTTCTATGATAAATGACAGTGCTGAAATTGTTCTCTACAGCAACTCAGTGGGCCATTAGCACTAGATCAACAAAAGCGAGAGGAAATGGAAACTTTATGAAATCTTCATGAAGCAAACCTCTAGAATTGGCAGAACATGACATACTGTGCAGATGGAGGGTTCAACACTGATGGATGCTGAAAATGCTACCACTTTTTGAATGTTACTCACTTTTCAGTAAAGTGAATCGAAATTAAAACATTAATGTAGCTTCATGTAATTATTGGGAGGAAATGTCAATGGGAAGAACAGATAGTGTTTGTGAAACCTAGTTGACATAATGCTGATATACAGCTGAAGCTGCTGGAGTGTTTTTATCATTTGCATGGTCAGAATGTAGCTGGCAAGTGCCTTAAAGAGAAAATCTCCCCGTTTGAACCATGAACGCTGTGCTACGTGAGCTGAACTGTGACTTCTGTCATGGCAAGAGGTTTTTCGGTTATTCATGCAGATCAATGAGCAAGACTTAGAGCTGGCAAAACAAACTAAATCAAACACATCAAACACAATTTGCTCACAGTTCAGCTCACGTAGCACGGTGTCCGTGGTTCGACCGGTCGAGTCTGTTTTGCCAAGATGTCGCCTTCCTGTATATGCGAACGATACAGTCTTTTGAACTATCTTTATAAAAACTGTCTGTACACTTACAAAGTTCTCAATTCTTCAGTTGGCATGTAGGTCCCTAAGATAACTGTTAACCACACTAGGTAATATGCAGTCCAAATAAATAGTATTTACTATGCTGCTGGTCCTGCGTCATTAGTATTTTCAATGTAATAATCTTGCCCTCTTTTGTAATTTCTCCTCACTAAGTGGATGGGATGGTCAGAGGGGAGGGGCCACTGGCTTTCTGATTCAATTGGTTTTGAGAAGGAGATGAGAGAGTTAGTGTGCAAAGGTAATAGTAGATCTGTTATTTTCTTTCCCCCCCAGATCATTGCTGTAAATAAGAATGGGTTCTTAGTCAACTTTTCTTGTTACAATGCAGGTAAATTAAAAAATGTGGTAAAACTGTTGTCTGCAATCCTGTATCTGGAGTAGGTTTTTAATCAGAATTTACACATCTACAGTATATTGCAAAAATGAAAACACTGGGTAAAAGTCTGTAATGTCTTCTACACATATAAAAAAACATCAAATAGGTCTTGCTGAAAAACCTTGTGAACTCAAATACATCTCCACAGCTGTCACCACAAGATACATTTTGTCTGATAATCATGGCTGTGAACCCAAGAAGACAACTTTATTAAAGCACGTTATTCCTGTCATTCTCTATTGGCCTCGGCCTGCTCAGGGTGAGCCTCGCAAGATCCCGCGCCCTGGACCCATCTTCCCTTATTATTGTGCTGACTGCCTCAACATACAACACCTGGTGTATTATTCAAAAGAATTTTGTGATGTCCAGCACCAAGGGAAACATTAAAGTTGACACACAATTTTAAAAGAACTTGCTTTTGAACCGAGATCTGTTATTAACGTGTAGAAACAAATGATGAGCCCATAGAAATGGAATGGATAGAAAGGACATATCAATTCAAATCAATGTAGCAGAATGGTCAGAGCGGCAGCCATTTTTACGTGTACCATTCCATTGCAAAGATCTAGCGGCCTACTTCCGCATTAAACCGATTTGTGTGTTCTCACCGTGACAACTAACAACAATTGCCATTTTGTGGTGTACTAATCAACTGAACACGCCAAGCAGGTCAATGGCCTTTCTATCCATTCTATATCTATGGATGAGCCACTCCGATCACATGATCACCCCATTCAAATTGCCATCAAGGTGTTTTTGTAACTGTATCTGGAGGAAGATCTATGCTGCCTTATTGACAATATTTGATGGGTTATCTTCCCTTTTCAACGTCATCCCAGTATGATGTTATTCATTTCAAGAGGTTGACAAAATTAGGTTTGGATGTTTAATCACTTTTAAAGCGAGGTGGTGTTGCATTGCTCTTTTTTTATAGGCTAACATTCAGACTTTTCAGCTGATAGAAGATCTAAGTTACAATGGATTACCATATTGCTGGTATGAGTGGTTTAAATTTTATAATAATTTTTAATAGAATGTAGATATTAAATATCATGTTTTAATGCAGGGAGAATAATGTTACAAATTTTGTTTTAATATTTGCCTTACATTATATTAAAACTTTCTAAATGCATTTTAAAGAATGTATGTAAAAGTTTGGGGGAGAAGCAGGCAGGAGGCCATTGTATATATCTATGTAGAGATATACAAAACAAGCAGTAGTGCTTCAAACAGGCATATCCTGGAAAATAAAAGATCTTCTGCTAACAAGCAGGCAGTAGTTATCTCTTCTGCTAAAACTGGCATATAAACACATTTAACAGCAAACACTTCACTGTACACATAACGATAACTAACAAAGAACGATACTAACACAGGAACTAATGTACATTTATTGATGATGCGAGTGAAGCCAGGTGTGTATGGTTGACAGAGAACTAGATGATCAATTGTAATGCAGGTGGAGAGTGGAGCCACTGATGAAGCTCTGCCACAGAGGGGTACCGTGACAGTACCCCCTCCTAAAGTAGTGGCACTAACTGCAAAAGCTACCTATCAGGGGGAGAGGTGGGGCCATAGGAACTGGATCAGGGGGCGGAAAGGCCTGCACCATTAGATGGGGCAAAGCTGCTGGTACCTGTTTCATGGGTAGATCCTCCGGCACCAACGTAAAGGATGGATCTGCAATGGGAGACAGAGCCTCCAGCTCTGGCGTAGGAGGCCCTGGCACTGGAATGGGATGCAGAGCCCCTGGCACTGGAGTGGGGAGGCAGTGCCCCTAGCGCTGGTCATGGGGTCGGAGCCTCTGATGCAGGCATTGGGGGGCGGAGCCCCTGGCTATGGCACAAGAGGTGGAACCCTGGCTCTGGCATGGGAGGTGGAACCTCTGGCACAAGTGTTGGGGGGCACAGCCCCTGGCTCTGGTGGTGTGGGGGGTGGAGCCCCTTGCTCTGGCGTGTGTGTCAGAGCCTCTGCCACAAGCATTGGGGGCGGAGCCCCTGGCTCTGGTGTAGGAGGCTCAGGAAAAAGTCTGCATCTTTCAAAAAGACCATGATTTTTATGCAGGACAATGCTCCATCGCATGCATCAAAGTTATCCTCTGCATGGCTAGACAGTAAAGGCCTTATAGATGAATAAATAATGCCATGGCCCTCTTCCTCACCTGACCTAAACCCTATTCAGAACTTGTGGTCCCTTCTTAAATGGTCAATTTACAGTGAGGGAAAACAGGACACTGAACAGTGTCAGGTTGCTGCTGCACATAAAATCGTCAACAGATCAAGAAACTGACAGACTCCAGGAATGCAAGGCTTATGACTGCTATTGAAAAGAAATATATATTGGTCACTGATTTGTTTTGAAATGTCAGAAATGTTTATTTGTAAATTATAAGTTGTTTGTTTATTATTCTCACTTTAACAGATAAAAATCAACAAGTGAACACATTTTCGTTTTTCATTTAGTTGCATAATTGTCTGCACACTAATAGTTGCCCAACAATTGTGCACACATAGATACTGTCCAAAGGAAGCCAAGACCTCACTTTTACTTTCTTAACTATTCAGTTTTGAGGTGTATTTACATTTTGGATTGACAGAGAGCACTGTATTTGTTCAATTATAAAATTAATCCTCAAGAATACAACTTGCCTAATAATTGTGCACACAGTGTATTTAATAATTATCACATTGTAATTGTTTGGCAAAGTAAAAGTACTTACTGATTATTTGGAAAGAACACCAATACAAAAAACTTTGTTCAAGTTCAACCATGGACATTTATACTACATCAAAATTTCACTCTTTGACATTTTCAAACTGTAAAATATTTTTCATACAGTTACATACATACATGTATATACAGCACCAGTCAAAGGTTTGGACACATAATTTCCCATTAAATTGAATGGGTGTGTTCAAACATTTGACTGGTACTCAAATGGTGCCAAAGTAAAGGGTTTGCAGTATTATTCATTTTTTATTTATTTTAGAGATACAGTTTAAGTGCCTAAACTTTTGCATACGACTGTAAATATCATCAGGTGTATTTTGTTTTAAAGTCAAATGTACTGTATATAAACGAAGTATAGTATATTCATGTTGTAAAATTCATACAGTGCACTTCCTTCATAGAAATATATTATTTTGAAAAATTATATTGAATTCTACAAGTTCATGACTAATCACATCAAAAATCAAGCTAATGAGATTTTATTTCACACTCTGTTGGCCTGGGTTACATGGGCAACAACATAGTTTAATACCATTTTTATCTAATTCTGTATCAAACAGAAGGAAGTTGGAAGTTATAAGTGATCAATTTTGTAACAGTACATTCATGTAGTGGCATGTTTCTGGTTGTGTGTTACCTTCTTGCGGCTCTAGTGTTAACTATTAAAAGGCTATAAATAGGACCATTGACCTCTTGAACACACCTCTTAGGAAGACAGATACCAGTGTTAACATCTCCCTGAGGTTTATTGGACCCTAACTAAACCATTATGCAATGACACTCATTTAGTCAAACAAGCACAAAAGACTACATTGGTTCCATGGGCTAAGTCATTACAACCTACAATATATCAATATACTGCAGTTAGGCTGTCCTTGGATGAAACTTCTTGCTGCAATGTACCCGTACGGGTCAGCAAGAATCACATTGCACTCAATTCTATCCACTGCATAGTTTTTCACATTAAGTGAAAAATATAACTGTTGCCAGATTTGGATAATAAAACAGGTCTAGCTCCAAGCGATGTCCGGAAAGAGTGGAGGGAAGTGTGAGTTTCAGCCAACCAGGCCTGGAGAAGTGGTTTTGGGCTTGATACACTGGCTATGTGCTGAAACTTGCATCCTGCGAATGACCGTCTCCCAGCCTCACTGTCATGGCTGTAACTACACACAGGGAAACGTTACACTTATTCTGCCAAATGACCAAGGGCCACTCAGGGAGATTTGGGCTCACATCATACAGCCTTGGTACTGAAGGATCATAGGCAGCCCTCTGTCAGTCTGCTGAAGGACCTATACAGTGGGCCACACAAGGTCTGGAATGGATTTATTTTATTACTGTATATGCAATCCACAAAAAATATGGGTCAAGTGGAAATTGAGTAAACATGGTTGATGAGAATTAAGCATGACTGATGTAATACTCATATAATGAACTACTGGGTGTAAGAGTAAAATGTACTTGTCATACTCTACGTTTCCCCGATGAAGCAACGCTGGATTTTTCTGGGCAGTTGTCTTTCCCAGGAAGACAATCACTCTACTGTCCTTATGGGACATTCTGAAGCAATGTCTGAGGCAGCATTTTCCACCACAAGCAAAAGAGCAGTAAATGATGGAATGGCTTGTGAAAGAATGGTGTCGCATCCCCCAACAGAGTTCCGTATACAGTACTTGTAGATTACATGCCAAGGAACACTGAACCTGGTGTTGCAGCTTCTGGTGGTCCGATGTTGTTGTAAGACACTTGATGTTGACGTTCTGTAATTGTTACTTCTAAGTGGGGGCTACAACCAGATATCCAGAATATAATATAACATTAAATACAGTTCTCAATAAAGCGTAAAACAGAAATGAGAAAAAAATTGGCTTATACATGTTGATTTAACACTGTCAGTGAGGTCTCATGTAGACATCAAAGCTAGTGTGTAATTATAACAATGTGTAGTGGTAAACCATAATTACAACACTATGTAGTGTCATTATTACGCTATGTATTGTTAGAATTATGTTTTCACACTGACAGTGTTAATTCAACACTGGATGATTTGTTGTGTACTGTACAATATTGTCTCTTTTACCACATATTTATGTCATATATATATTTGATAAATATTTACATATAATATGTTTCTATCAACCTTCACTGCTTTACAGGTAGTCGTGGGATTCCAAGATGTCCATATTTACATATAAACAACAGAAAGATGGGAGTCTATACAGGTTTCTAACTAGTAGTTACGTGCATTCATGATTTGAGGATTTACATTATGCATCCTGCTGGTTTATTCAGCAAACACAGTTCACTGCAGCCAGGGGAACTCATCATGATGACATGGAATAGTAAACGTTAACGCATACAGACTGAACCACTCATTGCCCCCCAACAAGTGTGTACTGTGAGAATCGAAATGCACAGGTACAGATGCTTGGCTGACTGGTAACGAACATGTGTTCCACTGATTGAGGAACAAAAGGCTGTGAGAAAGAATGTGATTAAAGATGTCAGAAAGGGGACTGAGAAATACCAGCTTGGTTCACCTCCGAGTCATTGCATTGTTAGTTGACAAATTGAAAGCATCATGCAAGATAATTAGGATAGGAAATAAAAGCTCTTACCGCTTAGCCTCCAAAGAATTACATCTCTATGGATACATCTGAATTGGCAGCATATTCTGTAGTGGGCCCTGGTCAAACGTATTACACCCATTAATGATAGTGCCATTTAATTGAGTGTATGTGTCACCATAAAACTGAATATTCAGGGAGATCTTCTAGCTTCCCGTGATTACTACTCCAATGACTATGTCAGTGGGCACACAGTTTATATGCTGATAGCCCATTCAATACCACATGCGTAATGTCATTCTATGAATAGTAACGCTAATTGAGAAATCAGGAAATGTATGTGTTATAATTGCCAGAAAGCGTCATCTAAAGACATGCTTTTAAAATGTCAAAAAGATATGTATTTGATTTCGTAATGACTAAAGTAGTAATTATTGCACCAAGATGTTAAATTGAATACAATAATCATCTGCACTGGGTGAAACCCATTCAAGCGGTGATGGATTTGACATATAGGTCGACTGTCTGATGATTTTCTAATTTAGATAAATGTAACACTAAAATAGATGATGTACACTTTGAATCATTCATTGGTGGCACGGCTTTTCAGTAATGAGCTTAAGTGCAAATAAGGAAACCAAATTATAAACACAAAAGTCATTGTATACACTGCTAAAAGAAACATGCAATCATCACAGTCTAATAGCAATTTAAATAAACTTCAGGGATATCAATATGTCTAGTTAGGAAGTATAGGCAATTTTGAATAAATGTCATCTGTTTTGGTCAAATGACAGTGACAATAGGTGCACTGGAGAGGCAACAGCAAGACAACCCTCAAAGAGGAAATGGTTTTGCATGTTGCCACAGACAATTGCTCTTTCCCTATTGTTTTTGACTGATTGTTCTTCAGTATTGCATTTCACTAGTGTCCTTGTCACTGCTGGTAGCATGAGGCAGTACCTGCAGCCCATTCACATTGCACAGCTCCTCCAGGATGGCACTCCATACATGCTGTTGCAAGAAGGTTTGGTGTCTCCCAGTACAGTCTAAAGTGCATGGAGGAGATACCAGGAGACGGGAGTTACACAAGGAGTGTCACAGAGACCTCCACGTGCCAACAGTAGTACCCTGACTGCTGTTAGGTAACGGAATTAATCACGAGTTGTGATTTGAGTGTTTCTTTAATATTTTGGAGCAGTGTATTTTGCTAGGGGCTATTCTATATTTTAGAAAACAATGCCACGGTGAGAAGTAGACATTTAATTACAATATTTAAAACAAATTATTGTAATTAAAATAAAAAATATAAGCGTGAAATGAGAGAGGTGTGTAGCCTACATTTAGCTACTTGGAGTAAATCTTGCAACTTGGCATTAAAAAAATATGAAACAATAAATGTAACCCTTAGCCATGTATACCTTGCATTCCCTGGTTCAAACAATTTAAAGTAGCTGGCAACCAATTTAACCGAGAATATTTTACCACGTCAATAAAGAATAAGTGAAATAGGAGGGACTTGAATGTGCAATACAGGGAATACCGCGGGATCGCTTTCCAAGCATTACTTACTTCATCCACAGAACAGCGCGCAGTTCTCCAGTCGCGCGTATGAAAGCATCCAGTATTTTTTGGCTTACTACTGGGCGAAGGATACATGCATTAACATTTCGCTTTGTGAATGTCAACCAGCAACATCTCTGAAATTGAACTCACAAAATCATTTAACTTATTGAACGTTTGTTTTGGTAGGCTATAAGTCGAAAATGTGATTTCTCATGGGGATATAGAGTCGTAACATGGTTTTTAGAGCCGGCGTCTGCGCATGGAAATGGTAAGTGGACTTTACTGTTTAAATTCTACAATAATAATGACACATTTGTATGAAAATAACGCAGGTATTATTTTATCGTATAGTGTATAGTAACGCCTGTTTATAAAATATTAGGCTATGTAAGTTAGAGGAGATACGGACAGGACCACCACAATATTCTATGTGCTGGTGCACCCAACTTTTCAACTGTAGCTAATAATCCAAATAATTTTCCTATAGTTGTAAATCCTCTTATTGATTTTTATTATAATCTTGCTTTATTACTCTTCCAGTGTTTCATACACGCGTTTTGAGAACTGTTGTATATTGGACATTTCCTCCTGCATAAATCATGTTGATCTTTTTACGGTCCTTTCAAAAATACATGTAAATCGGTTATGGATTTTGTTTATAATAGAGAATCAGTGTATACGTTTTTACAAACGCTGACTTAAGCCCACACAAGTTTACTATTACACTGGAGTAATTTAGCACCCGTTAAAATAAAACCCACAACAATGACGTTTCAATTGCCATAACTAATTGAGCTAAGACGGATGTTGCCTATATTACTATGAAACAACTAACCCTTATTGTTCATTGACATATACTGTGTAGTGAAATTAAATCTGATAGTGCTAAATGTCCACTGACACATTATGTAAACTAGCCATGCAGGCTATTTAATAAAGCAATTAAGGTTAGCCTAACCAATGCACCTTGATCACCATTCATGCCCCACGTCACCTGGCTCTGATTATCATTCAACTTTTTCCATCCCTGTACCTTTGAAGTCAACAGCACTGACGGTGTTTATGTATTCATATGTATTGTAGCCTAAACCTACAGAACGTAACCCCTCACTTTCAGTCAGTGTTTACATGGACCGAATTTCCAAGTAAATTGTTTTGCTAACACCTGCCTTTTTTAAATGTTTTTATTTAGCAAATAGTGGCTGCAGTTACATTAGATGTAAGTGGTTTACCCTTATAGACTTATCAGGAGCTCACCTCTGATGTACGAAAACACATATTTGGGCACTGGTTATGAATTATTGTGGGACTTGTTTATTCATTCTTATTGGCACTGTTTATACATTTCGATTCAGTAGGCCCATCTATGGTGTCCATGCATTTGATGATCCTACAAGTATAGATCACATGCTGTAATTTTGGTTAAGCAAATTCTCCCAGGCAGACATAGATCAGAGAGGTTTATTCAGCCAAGGGACTGGAAGCTAGGCGTAAAAGCAAGGCAAGTGAGTTCTGATTATTAACTGGCAGGACAGGAAGGGGGTTCATATTTGCTTCAATGTGAGCGGCCTGTCGACCCTAATGCCTGCCTGTCTGACTGACTGCCTGGTTAAAGTGAGCTTATGCAATAATCTATCAGCCAGTCAATAAGGCAGTGCCAGCGTCAGCCGTGGAATTACATGGTAGTAGATGGAGGATGTGTCCTGATAATTGGCACAGCATGGAGCGGGTGTTGTTTAAGGATCAATAGACTCCACTTTCACATCACATTAGAACTCTCTGCAGCTGAGCTAAGCTAACAGCTAAAGGTTAGGTAAGAAAACAAACTCTCTGACATCTTCCATTCCCATGCACTCTTTATGCCTTGTTTTAGAACTAGCCCAGGAGTTCTGTACTGTATATTCTGAAGTTCTCTGTATGTCTTACGGCCTGGATATGGCAAAGACTCACTGTCCTGTCCTAAGAGTTGAGCTGTGGAGAGTGGGATATCTCAGCGCACTTCTCAGTGGACATAAATCCAGCTTTATCGAAGACATTTTGATACGGAGAAGGAATGGTTGAAGAAACAACCTCATGTGCACAATGCCCAGGTAACGTGGGGGTGAAAATGAGTGAACTTCCCCGGTTTCAAATATAAGCACACAGAGCTGATTTAAATTTTTTTTAGATTTCACACCAACAAACGTGACAGTTTTCCTGAAAAAGACATTGAGCCTTAGACTAGCTTGAGAAGAATCTCCAGTAAAGGACAGAAATGGTAGGGACTCGAGATTTGAAGCTAGGAAACATGCTTGGCCTCTTGTGTAGCAAAGTAACAATATTAAAATAACAACCAGCAACATTTGTTACCTATAACCCTCAACATCCTACTCCCATAACATTATTGTTTTTATGCCTTGATGTATCTCTTGGTCAGTATTTTACGGATTATTAACAGGCCTGACCATTAATTTGTATTTTACCAGAACTGAATATCTTTCAATAGGGATGCATTAAAAAAATATTATTTCCTGTTAACAGTGATGTCAGTCTTTTTAAAATTCCTAACTTTAAGGTAATACAAACGTTTGAGGTAATGAATATAGAAAACATCCTTAAGACAATAAACAATGTGTCTTATGCATATGTACAGTATATAGTAATAGGCCTAGTATGTAGGCTACATGTCGCTTCTCCAGACACACTTTGACTGAAAAAATGTAAATAGTTACATTTCCTCACCAAACAATATACCACTGTGCCTCTAGTTTTACTAGAAGACAAATACTTGTGAATGCTGTTTACACACTGTTTACACATGTTCTTTTTTACACAAGTGTTCATCTTTTGCTGAAAAATACATATAAATTGTAAGGAGTATTTCTTTATTCACAACCCCCATTGATGTGCATTTACCCACCTATTGTTTGCAAGATTATCATTGCTAAGGTCGTCCAGCATCCTATTACAGAACTACTTATTATTCTGGGGATGTCGAAAAACACATTTTCTAGCAGGTTGAATGGTGCAGAGGTTGTATAGTATGTGATTGCTATGCTTTTACTCAACTGGTAATTAGAATGTTTAATCTGATGGTTTCTTTACATGGACGTTCCTTTCTTTCTGAATAGCCATATCAGTGGAAAGAGGGAACATGAAGGCCGGATGTGAGAAAGTTTTACCACAGCTGCTAATTATAGCAAGTGTGCACATACCCCAGAAAACAACAATGAAAGAAAAGTTTTACCTGCCTCTGCGATTTTTCACCATTTCTCCTATTGATCCAATTTCACAGAGCTTTGCTAGGCCACTATTATGTTTACTTCTATGGTTCCTGCTATTGCTTTGGGGTTTACTGATGAGGTTGCTTGAATGTAAAAGTGAGACTGGGGAAACATTTTTTATTGTTTTGATGAAGCATTGTCAACATATATTAAAGTGTGTGAAATTTGAAACCAATGTCCCAATACTTCAAATCAGGAGTTTGTTTGTCTTTTTGATCAATTATGAAAAAAATATAATCCCTTCCAAATTCTTGGATTTTAGTGACAAAATAAGATTCACCAATTTAAATCATCAGAGATTAAACATTGCATTTGGCTCTTGTGATTATCAAAATATTTTGCTAAACCTCAGAATTTCGGGCTAGATGTGGAATATGTTGTTTAAATGTGAACAATCTAAAAATATAATCACTATCGAACCTCAGCCGTGAAATTCCATGTTCAAAAACAAGTGGTTTTGATGACTTCAGGTACAAAAAACATAGATAACAGTACATAATTTTTGGAGACATTCTTTGTATCAACAGTAATGCCTTTATAAAAGTTAGCAAAAAATTGGGGAATTCACCTTTAACACACAAGCCACATCATACCCTCTAAATAGCCATGGGATTGTCTGCTCTCCAATCTGCTGTTTCACTGGAGGTGAAATTGCTCTGCCTGATAAACCAACCTTCACGCCAATCTCAGCATGAGTGAGAAAAGCATGTTATGGCTATCATTAACTTTATCTTATCGACATCTAGCTTGTAACATTGCTTATTTCACTTGCGGCTGACAGACATGTCCACTGACCATCATTATGAGATACTTTTCTGTTGATGATCATTATCTACTTTTTTTGCAGTGGCTAAGCAGGGTTAGGCTTATTAAAAGTTCAGCAGTTGTTTTTTAGTGTGACATTTTCAATCACTTCAAATTTAGTTTGGTACTATATGGGACGAACAAAATAGTAATTAGAGACGGAATTGCAATGAGTACACGATGAGTTGTGCTGCCACAGTATGTCAATGGGAATGCGTCTGTCTATCTTTATTATAATTTATGCATATCAGGCTGTGTTTTGTGCATAACAAATGAATGCATAATGCAGTGTATCATACATTATACACTGCATTTTTAAGATGGTCACTTGTAAGGGAATGTATAGTTCCGTTGTTATGGTCAAATAAAAAAAGGCACAATTAATTTTTTAACTTTAATTTGGTCTTTGATGTAATCGGTCTATTAGTTTGCAGATTCACATTTTATTTTGGTCTTTAGCATTTTGCTGTTACTTTGGTCATTCATGTAATTGGTAATGCACAGTTATTTAATTGCAATTTTATTAGTGCATGGTAAAGTTAAAGTTACCACAAAACATATTGCTTTGATTTTACTACTTTCAAATGTCTAAGAAATTACATTTTTAGGGAACTATCTTGGAAAACATGAACATATCTCCAGTTCTATAATGTTGCACCTTCACATTCTAATATTATGTTGGTCTTAATGTTTTGCTATTATGTTGGCCTTTTGAATATAATCCATTTTCAACCATCACGTTGATCATGGTGAATGCCATACATTCCCTACATTCCATAGTGATTCGAATTCCATTTCAAGTTTGAGGTTCTGGCTAATGTTGACCATTTTACCGAGTTTTGACTTCAGCGATTTACACAATAGCCTCCAACAATCTCCTCAGCAAATTGAATGCAGTCAATCACAATGCCATCCATTTTGTCATCAACACCCGATATACCACCCACCACTGCAACATTTATGTCACCAAGCCCACTGGTTTCAGGTAATCTATAAATCCCTGCTATGAAAATCTCTGCCTTATCGTAGCTCACTTGTCACCATAGCAACACCCATCCATAGCATGCGCTCTAGCAGGTACATAGCTAGTGACCACTATAGTCTACACCTTTTTTGGCCATCATTCCTTTCGGGCTCTGCTGCCAATGACTGGAACAAATTCCCCAAAACCTTGAAGAGGGAGGCCCCAGGCCACACCCTGGACACGTCCCTGTCAATAAGGCCTTATTTTGAAGCTTTGATTTGCATAGTATACTGTAGTTGCCAGAAAGTAACTTTACATAGTACAACTGTGACTTTGTGTGACCACTAAGAGGGCCACACTATTTAATTCTGAATTATGCTCACAACTGCCCTTAGTTTCTGGGTATCAACAGTAACAGCCCTTTTCACTTGTTGATAGTTAATGTTGTCGTCTTCACAAAATAGTTATACCAACATAATTCTTGAGGCTTATGGTCCAATATCAGTACTAAGTCGGTCCACTTCTCTGTATGCTGTCATGTACTTGGAAGAGTTGGGAAAGATGAAAATAACTGGGCAAGTTCAGAGAAAATTGTGCTGATATAAGCCTCAGATACACCGAAGATAGTAAACAAGTCTCAGGAACAAGTTCTTCTTCTTCCGCCTGTGCTCCTCAGAGCCTGGACCAGCCTTCAACTTGAGTGATTCTCTCCTCTCCTGAGACTTTCTGTGCTTTGTCTGAGCTAAACTTGACTTTACAAATCTCCAGTTTATATGTTTGTCTGGAATGTTAATGTGTTCCTTGTGTCCTATGCCAGATCAATTTGTCAGCTGTTCTAAAATGAAAATGGAAGTTTAGTGAAAGTCCTTTAACAGACACTGGTTATGAGATGGCTGGAGCTTAAGTACTGCCGTGTTATGAGGGTGTTAATTAGAGCTGTATATGTTTTGTTAAACACATCATTGCCTTATTTAATCAGCTTTATTACTAGAGCACCACCTCTTACAGTGGATGGATGCAGTCACTAATGGCAACATGGTCTTAAAACTTAAGCTCACTCATGTACTGTTGTATAATCCTAAACAATAGTATTCAGTTACAGATCTGTGTATCTTGTCGGTTCTCTAATAATTATATGCTTCACTGTAAATGTTCTCCAGCTAGATTTAAATATAGTTGATACATTTGGTATAAATATATTTGCTTAATGTTGAACATTAATGTATTTTTGAGTTATTGTGTTATTTCATCCTTATTTTTATTTTTCTTCGGCAAATTCTCGCACAGATTTCAAGTAAGAGAAACCGTTTCAACTTTGCAATATGTTGCCAGGTTGCTGTTATTCAGATTTTTTTTATATTTGTTGCAATCCAATGTTTTTTGTACTTTTTAAAACCATTGCTCAATCCACCACCATCACCACCACCATCACCAACACCATTACCACTACCACCATCATTACCAACATCATCACCACTACCACCACCATCACCAAACCCATCACCACTACCACCACCATCACCACTACCACCACTACCAACATCATCACCACTACCACCTCCATTAACACTACAACCACCACCACTACCACCATCATCACTACCACCACCATCACCACCACCATTACCACTACCACCATCATTACCAACATCATCACCACTACCACCACCATCACCAAACCCATCACCACTACCAC
>JACXGM010019669.1:0-18280 GCA_016801145.1 Umbra pygmaea
AGGAAACAAAACCCTGAGTATAGAACAGAAGCGAGGAAACAAAACCCTGAGTATAGAACAGAAGTGGGGAAACAAACCCTGAGTATAGAACAGAAGTGAAGAAACAAACCCCTGAGTATAGAACAGAAGTGGGGAAACAAACCCTGAGTATAGAACAGAAGTGAAGAAACAAACCCCTGAGTATAGAACAGAAGTGAAGAAACAAACCCCTGAGTATAGAACAGAAGTGAGGAAACAAACCCTGAGTATAGAACAGAAGTGAGGAAACAAAACCCTGAGTATAGAACAGAAGTGAGGAAACAAACCCTGAGAATAGAACAGAAGTGAGGAAACAAAACCCTGAGTATAGAACAGAAGTTAGGAAACATGAAGCCATGACAACATGCAATTCTCATTCATTTCAAGTAAGTCAAGCGAGCAGCAAAATCTGAAAACAAAATGATAAAACAACATCCAACCACCAAGCAAGTTTGTGGAAAGCCATTATCATCATCAACAGGTGTCATGATTCATTTAAACCAAACCTAGCACACCTGTTTCAATTAATCAATTCGTTATTTGGTCTTTCGTTGACTGAATCAGCCATGTCATTCTAGGTTTAAAACTAATGTGAAACGTCACAAGGGTCCAAGGAGAGGTTTGGGAACCTTTTATCTAAAATTGTGCCACTCATCAAACTCATCATCAGCATCACCTTCAATAAAACATTCATCATCATCCCACCTTCATCATCTTTATAATCATTGACTTTCCTTCTGGATGGTTCCGTCTCTATAGCCTATGAACCTGCTTAATCTCCTTTAGAGGTAAATGTGCTGTGCAGAGGTGGAATACACAACTGCAGGTTTACAATCTGACAAGTAAAAAAGATAAAGTATTTAAGATTTAAAGATTTGAAACTAGAAGAGTGATGAAAAACCGCCCACAGAGTTTAGAGGTCTTTAATAATGAGCTGTTACCCCCAGCTATCACCATGACATCTGTCATCCATTCCCTGTAAATAACTCAAACATTAGTGCGTTTGCACATCTCCAGAATGAACCATATGCAGTATTTGCTTGTGTATAATATTCACTTTGAGGCAGATGTAACATAACTTGCTGTTCTCTGTGCAGCTAAATCTATAAAAGCAAACCTGACAGACGTACAACGTGTGATAGGTCAGTGTTGTAGACCAGAGAACACCGTCTTAACATTCCTCATCTCCTACACACAAATTCTGTTGTATAAGAAAGTCAGTGTACTCCAGTAGAGAGGTTCATTTTAATAAAGTTTGATATGACAGTATGTAAATATATCATAAATCCTTAATAATAAAAGGTGACAGTCTTTAAATGTAATTTAATGTGATTCTGGCAGAATGCTGATTTTTGCCAGTGGGTGACATTTTATTTTAACCCAGGAACAGGTTGTACCTGATCACACACCTGTCAATATGCTGTCCTGATTTAGGAAGCAGCAATGTTGCTTGGCATTCACTTGAGTTTCTCCGATGACCCTGAACAAGCAGCGTTCACCCAATCCCAGCTAGTCATTGCTTTCCATTCAGAGAGCAGCTGAGAAACATGGAAACAAATGAGACTACTTCCTATATAAAGCATAGTATTATATAGACTATACCAGATCCAATTGCAACAGAAGGGCCAAAGTGCTTGCTATTAAAGAAACAGACAAACAGATCTCTCAGGAACTAATCGAAAATGTTCTGCCTTGCAAGTCAATAGCGCTTTAATTGAACTAAAATCAAATGCCAAGTTCCATATAATAGCTGTTTGTAGAAACATCAACACAGATCACAGTTTGATTGAACTCTATTCGCTTTCTCCCTTGGCAAATTTGAATATAATAATGAACTTTTATTGTGAGGAAAAAAAACAAGCTGGCACTCGATATCAGGTCCTAAAGGCAAAATCACAGCCTTTGATTAATCACTAATATTCTGGGCACATATTGTATCAAAATTGAGCCTGGCAAATAACTGGGATAAGTAAATGTGAACGTCCGCCTATCCTTAAACTACAATATATCAGAGATTTCGTTTTCAGAGTTTATCCACTTAGTTCCATTTAGGTTGAAGTGAAACTGCATTCAGCCGCTATGCTAAAAGGCTCCTGATAATGAGAGGGAGAAAGTGTGTGTGTGTGTGTGTGTGTGTGTGTGTGTGTGTGTGTGTGTGTGTGTGTGTGTGTGTGTGTGTGTGTGTGTGTGTGTGTGTGTGTGTGTGTGTGTGTGTGTGTGTGTGTGTGTGTGTGTGTGTGTGTGTGTGTGTGTGTGTGTGTGTGTGTGTGTGTGTGTGACGAGAAAAAGAGGGAGAGACGAGAAAAGACTTAAGACAGATGAAGTAAAACATTCCAAGTAAAGAAAGAGCGTACAAAAGGAAGAGAGTTGAAGGCATCTCCGTAAACAGAAAGTACAGGTACGATAACGAGGTAGGGGAAAAGAATGAAAGAGAGTTAGGGAGGAAGAGAGAAAACACTCACTGATCTTATAGCCCAGCTTTTCTGCATGGACTCTCTTTGCCAGGAACTGTCCCTCCACCAGGGCTCGGATTTCCTCCTGGGCAGGGAAGCCGGCTACCTGAGTGGGACAGCAGAGAGGGCGAACACAAAGACAGTCTTTGGGAACGCCAGCAACAGGAGCAGGGGAGTCGAGGGGAAAATCCCACCCTCACAGAACACTCTTTGACTGGGGAAGTGAAGAGGCTCCTTCCCACTGGGCTAAGGACCAACCTCATCTGACCTCCATCCTCACATGACCGTGTGTGACATCTCCTAATCCTCCAGCTTCAGCCTATAGCTCATTGGAGGAGAGGAGGGGACAGCGATACTGCTGTCTCACGCAACTTTAGCTCTGTGTGACTGTATTATGTGTTCTGTTTTCAGCTGATGTATTGGACTGTTAAGTTTGGAAGTGTTTTGGAACCACTAATAGCTCCATTAATGACAAAATAATAAAGGCTTCCAATGACTTATCTAATCCATGGGGGTGCACCTCTCCATTCAGGTAACAGTAACAAATATTTCAGTTTTTCACAAATATAAACCATAATTTAACTTCCTACAGACTGCATCTGTTGTCATACTGACCTTTGTGTTATCTTTGTCATATCTGTGGACTCCCGCCGCAGGTGGTGTGATCTCCATTGCATCAAAATAAAAGCCTGAAAGTGAACAGATCATTCCATGGGCCAGACTAATCAAATCAATCAGATTAAAATCATCTAATTTGATTACCAGTCCTGGAGAGGTCTACGTACCCATGTTCCCATTGTTGCCTATTTGCGTCGACTTCAGAGCTGCGGAGAAGACTTCCCATGATCCTCCAGCACATTTGTTTCTGATCCGCTCTCTGGTCAGGGAGCCATTCTTGTAACTGGCAGCAGGAAGATTAATTTTATTAAGAGAGAAAGGATACACCTATTTTTCGGCACCCCCAATTTCTCATGCTCAATTTCCCTTAAACCTTGTCAGGTCGGCACCCACTGAGCAGGTGCAGGATGGTCGAAGATTGATAACATGCTTCCTCCAAGCATGAGTCACCCAACTGTCTGATTCTATCACACTGCTCATTCAACCGAGAATCCTTTAGTTGATACATACGTGGGAGTTCACACATTCACCAACTATACCAAGACTGAATTCAAGGGCACCTGACCTACAGAAAGAGTTGCTACAGAGCAACCTGACAAGGTACCCCTGGCCAACTAAGTAACTGTTCATTCTGTTCATTCAGAGTGGTGCCTGTTTGTTTTATTAAAATAGCACAATTTATTATACCATTATGCACATGAAAGAATTATGGAACAGAATTCATACAAAATCGAGAATTGTAAGTCAGAGTCTGTAGTGACATGTGTAATGACGTGTGTGTGTGTGTGTGTGTGTGTGTGTGTGTGTGTGTGTGTGTGTGTGTGTGTGTGTGTAGGCTTGTGCCAGGTTACCAAGGGAGGGAAAGGCACAAAGCCAGTTGGCAATCTGAAGTCCTATGTTTTTATAGTGCAGTGAGTAAAACCATTCATTTTTATCATTTATTTTACTGCAGATGAAAATATTAAGGGAACATGAATCACCAAGCGAGAAATTAATGATTAGTGTAGTCAATATTTCAGTATATCTAGAAAATAATTAAAATTCTTTAGGTGGGTACTGATATTTATCCTTTCCCACAAATGCACTAAGTGGATAATACACATGTATATTGGCAATGTGTTTTCAGCATATCCCACTCTGCCTAATGGGCATTGATTACTTCTAGGTGAAAGTGGCACAAATTGTGTCCGGTGTCCCTAGATGACGTTGGTTTGCGTGTCAAGCAGGGGAATTTCGCCATGCTGTGCACATTAGGTTTTTTTGTAGCTGCCTTTAGACGGTGTGGTGTGATTGGTCAAAAAGTACAAAAGCAATGGTTTTTGTTTTGATAATCATCCAATACCCAGGGTTGGAGAGAAACTGATTTGATCAGATTAGAGTAATTTAATTTTTTTTAACTGTAATCAGTTACGTTACTGGCAAACATGTATCAGATTACAAATACTTTAGAAAAAAAATTGAGGATTAATTTTAGATACTTTTACATTTAGGAGTAGTTGATTGTCTATTGAAAAATATATCAATAATGTAATGCATTCTGTAGAACAGTTTCAGATATAATAAATAGTCAAATGTAAATGTCATGCTATGCCACTCAACTGGTTATTAACTAGCTATCTAAGTAATGGAATGTAATCAGATTACAGTGAACCCTCGCTATATCGCGGTTCACCTTTCACGGTCTCGCTGCTTCGCGGATTTGCTTTGTGCCTTGTGTTCTGCATTCTGATTGGCTAAACAGTCTCTCCGCTTGCGGAGAGTTGCGGTTTATACACGTACGTAAAACAGCTTGCCAAATTTAAGTTTGCAAATTCTCTTGCAATTACAAGTTTCTCTAAAACCCATAATGTCGACAAAACGTTCTGCGTTTTTTTTTCATAATCATTTTTCATTTTCTCCCGTTCTAATCCAATGACTCGGGTCACGGTGTGGCGGTGCTGATCCCAGCAATTTGAAGCCTTCAGTTCGTATTGATGATTAAAATTATTATTTTACAGTACAGTAGTTATTTGTAAAAAAACGTTTATACAGTACTTTTATTTGTTAAACAAATGCTTGGGCCTGTAAAAAGTTTTGTTCTTTGGTTTCAATGTATTATGGAGTATTTCATTGTATTATAATAAAAAAAATAAAGGTTACTACTTCGCGGATTTCGCCTATCGCGGGTTCTTTATGGAACGTAACCCCTGCAAAAACGAGTGTTCACTGTACTTGACTGAGTTTGGGTAATCCAAAAAGTTATTTTACTGATTACAACTGTGGATGGGTAACTAGTAACTGTAACAGATTACATTTAAACAGTAATCTACCCAACCTTGCCCACGCCACCCCTGTCTTTTTCTGTAATCAGGAAAGATTAGAAGTATGAGATCACAACGTGTGACTGGACACAACACCTGGTTCAACTCTCCTACATAACTGAAAGCTTCAGTATACTCGCCGTTGCCGACCTGGCGCGTGCCAATGTGACGTCAAAATGACAATATTTAGAGCGCACGAGCAGAGGTCGTGCACCACTCTTTTTTTCAGCGGCGTGCGACAAAGTGGAAACAGGAAGCATGGACGAGTTCAAGGGCAGAGTAAATGATTCATAATAACACAGTTAATGGTTCATAATAAAACAGTAAATGGTTCATAACAAATTAGTTAAGATAATCTTAGCCACTGTTGACATTAACGTCAATGCTGCTGCCAGTTCTGCCATCGTTTACCTTTTTATTCTTCTTCTAGTCTGCAGAATTATCAAACAGTTTCCTCAGTTGCAACACCTCTGTTCAGGAGAAGACTGCAACTAGTGTCGCGAGCACCACTCGCAAGTATAAATAGTTACGGCTCTCCCATGACATCACATTGTCGCGCGACAGGTCGGCAACGGCGAGTATACTGAACATTTAAACCAAGCTCTTTAAGCAATGCTTTTAAGGCCCTCAGAGTGTGGAGGCAGTGCAAGGGTTTCTGGGGCAGCGCTGGAGAATTTGACCAAGCTGTTGGTTACTGGTCAAATCCTCTTAATTGCCAGGTTGCCTGCCTTACAAAAATATATATTAAAAAATAAGTATTATAAAATAGTTGGCCAGCACAGTGGAGGTACAAACAAGCTTTTGAATGTACACTGGCATTCCAAAGTTTGGGGTTTCCCAAAAATGTACATGTTTTTTATTGAAATTCATACCTTAATTCACCAAAGCGGCATTATAATAAAATATTTCTAAGACATTATTAATGTTGCAAATGCCTATCATTGTTGGAAATTACTGATTTATAATGAATTATTACAAAACAGCAATGACACATTTTCCGCAGCCATTATCTTATTTATTAAGTCTTTTAGCTTATCTGTAATTAATCGTGTTTAAACATATGTATCAATATATCTTATCAATTTAATGCTACCTTGGTATCTTTTTCTATAAAAACACATGAAAATTCCTGGGTGACCCCAAACTTTTGAACGCCAGTGTACCTGACATACTCAGAGAAACCATTATTTATACAGGGAAAACCAACTAAAACCAGAGTCTCTTTTTAAGTTGTGTCCTGTGATACAACAATATGAAATAACAACAATTCAAATGAAATATTGATACAATCTTAAACAGAATAAAAGCTAAGAAATATAAATCAAAATAGAATACAGCTTAAAGCAAAATACTACCGTATATATAGTAAAAACATACATTCATGAAAAGCATTTACAGTTATTGATAAAAAAAGTAATATTACAGACATTTCTGGCAGGTACTAAAACTTCTTACTTGAGTTTGCTCTATAAGGTATTCCATGGGTGTGAGGCATGGTACTTGAACACAGTTTTACCTAGCTCAGTGATCCCATGGAATCTTTACTACCAACAGGTCCTGTGAACGAGTCTGATATACACACTGTTGGACCACATAATTTTTTTATTAAGCTAATCAGGAAGTTTCTGTAATACAGCCTTGTAAACAAATATTAACCAGTGTCTGGAAATAAGTGTATAACACGATATGGTGTGTGAAAGTATGCACCAATAAATTCACGAATAATTCCCATTACAATCAGTAAATACAGTCACGTAGTAATCTGATTCTGCCTTTCTAATAAGCCTAATGCACAGATTACTCAGTTGCCTGAAAGTCAGCCAGTCAGACCTAGAGCTTGATTATCTGGCCTTACCCCATGCCACATCTCTTTTATGAATAGCGTTAAATGTGTCCAAATTGAACCATGGGTTAGATGTGTTTCTCACCCAAACCTTAGTTTATGGATTGTGCTTATCTAAAATAGTTTAAATTTAGAGTTTAAAACACCAGTATATTGCTCTAATATCAGTTCGACTTCCTTTATACTAAAGATACAGGTAAAAATATTTAAATACAAAGATCCTGTAAGAAAGCTTACTCAATTCATTTTCTGTAATATAATTTAGTAATAATATGAGGCTTGGCCCTGGGAATTTGTAACATACAATGGGGCAGATAAGATAGTAAATACACAAACCTAATAAACTACACTTTAGACCAGGTATAGACAAACATTAATGTGAATGTTCCAAGAGTAATTTACAGCAACAATCTGCAAGCAATTAAGGTTAACTATCATATATAGGTGCAGAACAATAGTTTTCACATCATCCCAGGTCAGGCATTCAGTCTAGCAGCTTTCTGGTCAGATGCTCTAAATGATAGGCTACCCTGCTGCAAAACAGACCTAACCTCTTATGCAAGTTCCCTTAGCCATATTGGCTCTACATATACTGTGATGTGCTAAGGCATTTCTTAACAATAATTTAAATGTATACCATTGTGCTTTACTTCTGAAGAGGTAGAGGAGAGTGAGGGAGGTGTTTACCATATCAAAGCCATGTAGGAGGGACTGTCCACAGGGTTGCAGAAGATGTGTCCCTCCACTGTGGGCCTTGGCTCTTTGATCCACAGGAAGACTGTATCGCTAGTGCCAAGGCTCACCTGGGAGTCAGGAAAAAAGGAAACGGTATAAAGGAAATAATTACATAACTTGTACAACATACATGTTTTTCATGTATTTTAGCATATACAGTACAACATATGAATACTACTCTGGTAAATAAATAAAAAACAATGGTTTTCACAGCAAAATAAATTATTTCCAGTTAAATGTGTACTGTACTGTGTACTATTTCAAGTAGTGTCAAAAGAACATCCCCCTCCCCCTCTTTCTCTCTCTCTGTGTACGCCAATATAATTGCCTTTTTGGCTGTAACAATGGACCGCATAGGATAGAGAATCATTATACAATATTACCTGGATTTCTACATTTGGTCATACTGTAAAACACAGCAATAGACAAAACAGTGTCTAAAAAAATAATAGTGACGGGTGAAAAAACCTATATGTTAACCCTAGCATTTAATAATTGGTTGTCCCACCTTTGTCAGCAATAACCTAAAATGTTTCTCATTGTTTGCGGTCAGACCTGCATAATGGTCAGGAAGAACTTTGGACAATTACTCTTTATGTGAAACTATACAGTTCAGCAATATTCTTAAGATGTAAAGTGTGAATCGCTCTCTTGAAGTCATACCACAGCATCTCATCCAGGTTCAGGTCAGGCATATATTTTTATTTACTTGTTTGCTTTGTCCTGTTGAATCACCCAACAGCTTTTGAGCTTCAATAGGTAGACATGGCCATACATTTTCCTGCAAAATGTCTTGATAAATTTCAGAATTCATTTTTTTGTTGATGATATCAAGCTTTTCGGGCCCTGATGTAGCAAAGCAGCCCTAAAACATAATGCCCACTCCACCATACTTTACAGGTTTTGAAGTTGGTGTACTGCAGGTGTTCTAGCTGGGGGCAAACGCTGTTCGCCTGACAACACTATATTATGCCGGCAACACACTCAGATTTTTATTTTCAGAATAATAGCGCTTGTTTTAATTCGTTAAAATAATCATTTTGAATCCATTAAAAAGCTAGTGAATTGTAAACAAATGCAATTGTATTGTGTGTAAAGAAACAATAACAGTATTTGATTGCAAAAAACAAACATTTAACATGTTTTAAATAAATTTTAATTAAAAACACTAACAATTATGCTGTACACAATATTTAATTGAATATATTTTCAGTGTCTCATGTGAAAACATGATTACATTTGAAAAACATTCACTAGTCTGTTTTTTCCAACAAAAGTCTAATTTTAGCCACACATGAAAATGTACCAACTACCTATCTATGCAATAAATTAACAATGATTGTTGTAATGAATTATGAGCGTTATTATTTTGAGAAGAAAGATCTGTGTTGCCGGCATAATATAGTGTTGCCAGGCAAACAGTGTTGGCACCTAGAAATGGCCCTGGTGTGCTGTTCCTTTTCCACAAATATTGTTGTGTTCCTTACCACAAAATATTGTGCCAGTAGTGCTGTAGCACATTAAGGTTCTCCTTTTGGAAATTAAGATGTGCAGTAATGTTCATTTTAGGACAGCATTGGCTTCCTCCGTGGTGTCTTCCCATTAACAATTATTGATGGGTGTTTAACCTATCATAAACTCGTCACCAGAGATTTTAGCTTGTTCCAGAGATTACTGTAAGTCCTTAGCAGACACTAGGATTCTTCTTACCCTCATTGAGCATTCTGCACTGTGCTCTTGGAGTCATCTTTGCAGAATGGCCACTCCTAAGGAGAGTAGCAACACTGCTTAACATTCTCCATTCATAACTAATGTGTCTTGCCATGGACTGATGAACATCAAGGCTCTTATTTTATTTTTTGGAACCCTTTCCAGCATTATGCGTCGCAACACCTCTTAATCTCAGGTCTTCTGTAATCTTTTGGCTCGAAGCATCAGGCAATGCTTCTTGTGAACAGCAAACTCAAATGTGGGATGATAAAACTCACTAAATATACTTCCGCGATTAAACTTGCAGGCACCCGATCTGCCACAAGAAGTCACTGGAGAGCAACGTGGCAAGGTAGATAATATGAATTATCTATCCCAAATACCAGGCAGCACTATGCCAATTTGTCCTGCCTCATGCTGGAGGGTCCAGGCAAATTCGGAGAAGTAATAGTAAGGCTCGAACCACAATCATGAAATCTTAGATTTTATACGGTCTTACAATATCAACGGATCAAAAAGGAAACAAAGAAAAACTACTTTCATTCAAGCAGTACTTAACAGAATCCGATGGGGCAAAATAAATATCAAGAATGATAGGTGTAGTTATAGCCACAGATGTGCCTTTTTTAGTCAATTTAACTACTGACTGATCTTTAATAACTACTTGCGCTGTACAGAAACATGCTGTACCATGACCATCAAACCGCATTGAGTACCGTACTGTGGGTTGTGTGTACTGTCACACCCCTAGTTTACATAGTTTTTTAAAGATTTTTTAAATATCAAGAAATACAGTTTAGAGGATTTGTTAGCTGGTCACAGAGAAAGAAGTTGTGTTGTTATAACTCCAACTCTACAAATAGAACATTTAATTGAAGGCATTGAAAAACATTTTTGGTCGTTGTGCATTATATTTCCTTGAAGGTCAATAAAGTGATTGTGAAGCTGGAAGTCAAACTTCACCTAGAAAATGTGTGATCCCACATTTAGGAGAAGATCAAAGGGAGTGCTTTGGCACATTTAATACGTTGATTCCAACAAGAGTTCTATTAGTTGATGAAAACAGCTTGATATAGCTGCTCATTGGATGACTGCGGAAATCTTGACATGAATGATTTAATGACATGAAAACTCTATGTGGTCTTTTACATGGCTTCTCTGCACCACTGCTCTACAGCTGCAGGCTATATGGAAGTTTAATTGCTAAGTGCTCACTTCAATGAAATTAATCAATTTCATATCTCCTGAAACCACAAAATATTGCTCATGGGTCTAAAGAGGTGTGCGCTTTGGTGTCCAATAGCTTGGCTTCTGGGGCATATTTCTTTCCATTTATGGGGACCTTTTGGATGAAGAGCAAGTTGAATGCTCTAAAGAGCCTCTGTAAGAACTCCAATGTGCATCAGAGTCCTGTAACCCACAATGGTACACTGAGGACGGAAAGCTCAAAGGACTTACTGCGATGTCGCCTTCCTGGAGCCTCATCCCAGCCAGAGAACCTGGTGTGAGACACGAAAACAACGTTCAGATCGGAAAAACAACCTTTGAAGATGAATAGCAGGTGAGCAAGCTTAGTTTAATTCACTGCATGTTCCATTCATCTCTCTTGATTTGGTTCTTTGAAATTAAATCCATCTGCACAACAAACATATACCCACTGATCGACTAGAGTCACTGACCATGCATTCATATAAAGTATGTATAGCTTAGTTGGTAATGCAGGGTTGTGGTTTCAGTTACCAGGATGGGCAATACAATAAGGTATAATAATGTACTGACTACTGTAATGCCCTCTGGAGAAGAGTGTCACTACCATTTACCATTGTTTCCTCTCTCAATCCTGTCCAATGTCTGTGACATACACTGTAAGCCCTGATAGGTGAATTCACTTAAAAAAATTGAGGTAACCCATTGCCTTAAAAATGTTAATGGGTTTTTGAAAACTTGAGTGCATTTAACTTAAATGCATGAAAGGGTGGAATTTTAAAAAAAAACATTTAAGTTAAATGCACTCAAGTTTTCAAAAACCCATTTCTTAAAGTTTTTAAGGCAATCGGTTACCTCAATTTTTTTAAGTGAATTCAACTTTTCAGGCTTACAGTGTAGGTTGACACTATACATCTCAGAGTAATTCTCAATTAATTATATTCAACAATTTATACATTAACATTTCACCTGCTATTAATAACTACTTTAAATCAGTATAAATACCACATTCAGGTAACGATTAAGGATACAAACACAATGACATTTAGAAGCTTGTTCTTACTGGCATCCTTGTTGATGCACATTCTCTATGATAAGATATACATGTAAGTCCAGTAACAAGGCCACAATCTGGACTGTTAGAGATGCAAATGGTTTACACGTTTTAAATTTGGGGGTATGCGTGGGCGTACCTGGTGAAAATACTTTATCTTTTCAACCCATTGGAGTTCTTGGTGACCTTGCAGAAAGTGTTAAATCAATATTATTCATGCTGTGTCGCATACAAGCTCAGGCCACTGAAAAGACGACAGTCCAAAGAAATATTACCCTTTTATACAAATTTTTCACCTGAATGTGAGTCTGGCGCTTAGGAAGGATATTCAGAATGACCCATCTGTCGTCAAATGATTAATGGGAATGTACTATTATAGAAATATTGATAAGTGGAAATCTTCATGTATCCATATGCTTTTCATACTTAAATTTAAATAGAAATATAAGAAATTGATTAAAGGAAGAACTTGTTTCTGTCCCTTGCTTCACAGTGCATACTGTGTCAATTTGTTCTTCTGTTTTCACAGAAACATATAGGGAATGCAGCATATCTGTTTCAACATCTCTGCACTTGCTTATTTCAGCTACATCATTAATCATTTCTAAATTATAGTATTTCCATGTTATGGAAACTCAAAGGTATTTAATATTGTGAAAGTATTCAATTTCAAATATTTACCACATAGACCATGGATCAATTATTACAAGATCTTTTGTCTACAAACAAAAGTAGTTGCATTTTCACTATTGGCTAGAATATACTGTTAATATAAAGTTAAAAAAGTTACATCAAAGCTGAATCAATGTCTGCAAGTACTCTTCATAGGCCTAAGAGAAAATACCATAATGGCACTGTTACATACACCTCCAGTTATAAATCACTGCATGAACTAGAATTCTTTGAGATTCACAAGCAAAACATCCATGCTGCAACATTCTGCATAGTAACCCTTTGATCTCAATCTCAAACTTATTTGTAAATATGCATTTCAATCTTAAAAGTTAGTTTTGGTTTTGAGTAGCCTAAAGTGATGTCTTAAATCACGTATAAGGAGGTACTAAAAACAAAGATATTAGCATTTGTCAGCCTGGACGCTGGCATGGGATGCACTTGTACTTTGCAACATGACAGTGATCCAAAACAAAAGGCCAGGTCGACCCTTCAGTGGCTACAGCAGAAAAAAGTGAAGGTTCTGGAGTGGCAATCACAATCTCCTGACCTCAATATCATTGAGTCACTTTGGGGAGATCTAAAACATGCAGATCATGGAGGACAACCCAAGACTTTATGGGACCTGGAGGCTTTTTGCCAAGAAAAATGGACAGCTTTATCACCTGAGAAAAAAAAAGGACCTCATCCACAACTATCACAAAAGACTGCAAGCTGACATTGATGCTAAAGGGGGCAATACATAGTATTAACAACTAAGGGTATGCAAACTTTGGAAAGGGGACCACCTCATTATTTTCTTTTTGCTATGTTTTGTTGAATGATTGTGCCATTCTGTGATGCCTTATAGTTTCATTTGAAAAGAAAAGTGTTGTCTCATCACTCATGTTGTTCAACTGCTCGTTAATGCAAATATCTAATCAGCCAATCACATGGCAGCAAGTTATTGCCTTTAGGCATATAGACATGGTCAAGACAATCTGCCAAGTTCATAGTAAAACTGCTCAGTACAACTGTCCACACACCACACAGTGTCCAACATAAGCATGTCAAGGTGCCAGTGAATTGGGTGGGAAAGTCGTGACTTTATTTTTTGATCCAAAAAGACAGTAACTGAATGTGCCTAGTTTAATTTTTGGGGGATATTTAGATGAGGGTGTTGCAACTTTTGTTAAAGACAGGGGTAAAATGAAAATATATTTTTTTGCATTTGGGAGGGTGGTGCTTTTTTATACCCAGCGTATGACCAGCCCCTGTGTTGTCAGTTGGTTAAGCCTGTGTCAGGGGCACTATGTTGTCAGCTGGCTGCCATGACATTTTATTGAATAGGCTTAGAGTCCCCTCCCCCCTTGAGTCATGGCCAGAACAGCACAGTCAGGCAGGCATGGCCACAGTTTTAAGCCCCTTGCTTGTTTGGCGAGAGGCCAGCACCTCTCTCCGGTCAACGGGTTCACATCCATCTTCCTGGAGAGGGGGGTAAACATGTGACCACTGCTCGTGAACTCTCATTACATTCTACACAACATGCATGTAGTAGAAGGTGGTTCGAGAGGAGTAGCTGAGGATCACTAGAGCGCAGCCATGCTGTTTGTCAGTAAAGTGTTAGTGCCACCTAGTGGCCGAATGACAGACTGCCATGGGAAATACCAAACAGAGGCCTCTGACAGATGCCAACAGACCATGACTAAGCTCTTACCTGGGTTGTCCCCAGTGAAAGCTACCACTTTGCAGTCTTCTGGGAAGCCATAGCGAGTGACAAAGTATGGAGAGACAGGGCCCTGTGCAGGAGAGCCAGGCAAGGTTAGCGTTTATGTTAGAGGAGCCAGATTCAACATCAGTTGATAATTATGCAACGGCAAGACTTAGGGTGAATCCCATTTCTCTGTCTGACCCCTTCCCCTACCCCTTCGTCTTAACCCTTGCCCTTGTCCCTCAAAACCGAGTGGTAAGGGATAGGGATGAAAACATACCCCTATGAAATGAGACACCACTTGGTTACAGTTACGTTATCATACATTGTCGCTAGCTGGCTGATACATCACCAGAGGCGACAAGTGTTGATCACAAACTTAAAGAGGCTGGTCATTGAAGGCTAGTCATTGAAATGCGGGAATGTTGTTCACATTAGCAATGTAACGAAACTAGCGATTTTTAAAAACGTTTCAATTAAGAACATGATTGCAAATATATATCCACGGGACTGTGTAGAGCACAAAACAAGTCTGTCGTAATTTCTAAGTCAATTATTTAAGCCGAAAATACATTTATTTGACTCTTGATGACCTGGCTGCCAGTTGCGCAGTGTATTCTGGGTACCCCTTGGTTTCACGTTTTAAGGGGTATCCACCCCTTCCCCTTAGCCCTACCCCTATATCAAAATGAGAATTGGGAAAGCCCTTACTCTCACATGAACGCGCAAAACGAAGGGGAAGGGGTAAGACAGAGAAATGGGATTCACCCTTAATCTTAGACGTTTAGCACTAATCAGTATTTCTGATTAAGACTGTGCACAGCTTGTAGTTTAACCAATGGTCGGCTTAAAATGGCTGAGTTATCAAAACCAGATTAGAGCTAGGTTGGTGGACTCACTTGTTTTCCAATGTTACTGTATTTTCAACACAAAACAAAAATCACCTATTATAAAATAACTATTTAAAACATCTTTCAATATTAATTCAACTTACAGCTCATTCAAAGACAAAAACAGAAACAGACAGCAGAAAGCAACATCAATCATTTTGTGTGGCATCTTACCAAGACAGTTTTGGAAGGCACCAGTGTTCCCAGCCTCTCCTGCAGTTGAGGTGCAGTGGCCCTCAGACAGGACTCCGCCCACTGTTTGCTGAAAATGTCCATCAAATTCATCCCTGAACCTTAAATAAATGAGAAAGTAGGACATGTCAAGAATCTGAATACGTTTTCAAATATTACTGAATGATATAAAATACACAGGGCATCTTAATGCAGAGCAAATTTATTAGCCAACACACATCATGTTTGGATAACCCAGAATTTACACTGGAGTTTCCTTTATCCTTTATCTTTTTATTATTTTTAGCAGATACCTAGCAATACATTATTCATAACTGTATGTTATCACATCACTTTAGTCTACAACTGTTTTGTATTCCTCCTGATATCATTATCTAGGAATATTAAGTAATATATGCTTGGCTAGTGTAGCTGTGTGTATCCAGGAGACAAAGACATAAATGTCATGCTATAATGCTGTTTTCAATAGAGAGAGATGAATGAGGAAGTCACATACATTATAGTGTTCTTCCTGTATAAACAAATACAAGCTCCCTATTCAGCCTTGTGTCATGCTTTAAAGATATTCATGTTGACATTTACAGTGGGCTACATAATTACTGGCACCCCTGACTGGCAATGTACAAACAATACTGTATAAAATACTATTATAAAGAAAAACTAAAAATACCAACACCTGAAAAAGACTGTACTTTATTAATGTGTCAATGGAACCAACCAGAAACATTCCCTGATTAAATAAAAATTATATGTTCTCCAAATCAAGGTTTCACAATCAATAGCACCCTTAAAGGTTATTGTACATAACATCTACCAAAATTAAACCAGGAATTAAGTTCCAATTATTGACGTTCATCTAAGTCTAAAGGAACTGTATTGAGCCATTACATCACTTCATGTTCCACTAGGGTATAAAAGTGAGGTAACACATATACAATATCCCTTTGTCATCCAACACCATGAAGAAAATGAACTGGAAGTTCAAAAGACAAGATGGTCATAGACATTTTAAAAAAAATCTGGTAAATACTACAAGAAGATCCACAAACAATTGAATGTAACACTGAGCATTGTCAGGGCAATTATAAAAAATTTAAAAGATATGGAAAAGTTGAAAACCTCACTGATAGAGGACGCATATACATTTCACCCCCCCCAGGATAGGGAGGCGGATGATGAGAGAAGCAACAAGAATTACAGGCCTTGGTGGTGTCTTGGGATCACCAGGTTTCAAAAAGCACCATCAGATGCCACCACCACAACCATGGATTCTTTGGAAAGGTTGCCAGAAGAAAGCCTATTCTGACCCCAAGACACAGTCGCAAGTGCATGGAGTTTGCTAAACGTCATTTAAATGATCACTGGAGGAAACTGCTCTCGTCAGATGAGACCAAAATTGAACGTTTTGGTCAGATACAGCATCGGCATGTTTGGCATCGAAAACAGAGATGCACACAAGGAGCGGCACCTCAAATTCCACCAAGTGTCAGGCAATTTTATCTGAAAATCTGGTTGCTTCTGCCAGAAGGCTAGGACTTACCTGGTACTAGTAGGGACTGATTGTGCCTAATTACCAGAAAACGTTCAGCTGTAGATCAGTCCCTATATTAGTCAGGGTGAACGAGATGAGGGCACGTTTCATTGATTTTCTGTAACGAGTGGTTGCTATCGTTCGGTTTTCCCAACTTTATGTATATTACGGACCCTCTACAACATTACTTCGCCACATAATGCGAGAGTAAGTAGACTATACATTTATGGGTAGAATTGTGTATTGCCGGTAGATACTATTGAGTTCTGTGATGCAAATGAGAGCACAGTATAGTGGCACTTGTAGTTGTGCCATCTTCATCTATGTTCTTGTCCCGTTTCCTGTCGGGAAGCTTTCGATTTGATAGATAAACTACAAGTATATTCCTGCCTTTGATTTCCCTACATCTACCACACACACACACACACACACACACACACACACACACACACACACACACACACACACACACACACACACACACACACACACACACACACACACACACACACACACACACACACACACACACACACACACACACACACACACACACACACACACACACACACACACACACACACACACACACGCCAACTGTAGGTGCTGAACAAGGTTGTGCTTGTAAAGTAAGATTATCTACCTCTATCTATCTATCTTATCTAAGTCCATTTGTGATTATTTATTGCTTTTGAATATATTTAATCTGTATTTATGTAAAACGTTATCTAAATATGTCCAGAAGTTATTTATTTACTTATAAAATGTAAATTTTACCATAAAGCTACTACACTAAATTAATTTGAAGATTTTAAAAGGTGCCAATTGTAGAATGTGTAGAATTTCTACGTTAAAACAGAACAATTTTCTTTCCGTGAAAAGCTTCCAAAGAAAGTTGAAGATTTATTTCATGATATTTAAACAAATCGGAAAAAGCTATTTAAAGGTACAATATGTAATATCAATCAAAACAATAACAAAATACATACTTTGCATTAAAAGAAAACATCACTATACATATATTATATATATATTTCTTAGTTGTGTACTTACATTATCCTAAATGTTTCCACCAACTTTCAAATCCAGAGAAATGTGTAATTTAATTTGAAGACACAGGACGTTTCTTTTTGTCGCCCGTCAATGGCGTCATATAATTTAGTTGCTCAAAGTTCCAGGGAACCGCCAAACATAACGTGAATAAAGTTATAATATTTTTAACAATATATTACTTTGTCAGTGAACATTTTTTCTGCCGGAGACGCTAGATTGGAAGGTTGTCATTGACGACTATAACAAAACCCATGATCCCACGCAACTTCTCGACGTCATCTAAGTACATCTTTTGCTATTGTTTTGATTGAGAGC
>JACXGM010019670.1:0-18279 GCA_016801145.1 Umbra pygmaea
GCCACCATGCCACAGTGCTATCCACTAGGCCACCATGCCACAGTGCTATCCACTAGGCCACCATGCCACAGTGCTATCCACTAGGCCACCATGCCACAGTGCTATCCACTAGGCCACCATGCCACAGTGCTATCCACTAGGCCACCATGCCACAGTGCTATCCACTAGGCCACCATGCCACAGTGCTATCCACTAGGCCTGGGAGGCTATGATTGCTGCTTCCACCAATGTTGGTCATGAACTATTTAAGAAACTGTGAAATTCTATGGATGTGGCATTATTGGCAATGGAATGAATACTGTATAAAAGTCTGAAAACTGTTAATAAAAAATTAACATACTTGTTATTTATTACAGACTTATTACAGACAGAAATTTACTTGAAATGCGATTGCCTACTAATTATATACTATAATGTGAGATACTTGGAATTTTCCCGGAGAATGACAAATCTCACTTTATTACTTAAACATTCAGTTTTGTTGCAAAATAAACGTTTGGCTTCAGTGATGGAATGGGGTCTATTCAACTGTTAAAACTATCTTTAAAAACAGTAATTGCCTAAAAAATGTGCACATACTGTTGTGAGTACAGTCACGGTCAAACATTTTGGGAAATACACAAATACACATTTTCAATTTGCTGCCTCAGTGTTGATGATGGCAATTTGCATATACTCCTGACTGTCATGAAGAGTGATCAGATGAAATGCAATGAATTGCAAAGTCCCTCTTTGCCATGAAAATGAACTTAATCCCCAAAAAAAAACATTTCCACTGCATTTCAGCCCTGCCACAAAAGGACCAGCTGCCATCAGGTCAGTGATTGTCTCGTTAACACAGGTGAGAGTGTTGACAAGGACAAGGCTGGAGATCACTCTGTCATGCTGAATCACTCTGTCATGCTGAATCATTCTGTCATGCTGAATCACTCTGTCATGCTGAATCACTCTGTCATGCTGATTGAGTTAGAATAACAGACTGGAAGCTTTGAAAGGAGGGTTTCTTGAAATCATTGTTGTTCCTCTGTCAAACATGGTTACCTGCAAGGAATCATGTGCCATCATCAATACTTTGCACAAAAAGGGCTTAACAGGCAACATTATTGCTGCTAATAAGATTGCACCTAAATCAACCATTTATCTGATTATCAAGAACTTCAAGGAGAGAGTTTCAATTGTCGGGAAGAGGCGTCAGGGCACCCAAGAAAGTCCAGCAAATGCCAGGACCATCTCCTAAAGTTGATTCAGCTGCGGGATCGGGGCACCACCAGTGCAGATTTTGTTCAGGAATGGCAGCAGGCAGGTGTGAGTGCATCTGCATGCACAGTGAGGTGAAGACTTGGAAGAAGGCCTAGTGTCAAGAAGGGCAGCAGAGAAGCCACTTTTCTCGAGGAAAAACTTCAAGGACAGACTGATATACTGCAAAAGGTACAGGGATTGGACTGCTGAGGACTGGGGTAAAGTCATTATCTCTGATGAAAACTTTCTGATTGTTTAGACAACACATGACATTTTGGGTCCATGGCCAGGAAACTCCCCAGACCTTAATCCCATTGAGAACTTGTGGTCGATCCTCAAGAGGTGGGTGGACAAGCAAAAACACACAAATTCTGATCAACTCCACGCATTGATCATGCAAGAATGGATTGCCATTATTCAGGATGTGGCCCAGAAGTTAATTGACAGCATGCCAAGGTAAATTGCAGAGGTCTTGATGAATTTATCAAATATGCAAATATTGACTCTTTGCATAAACCTCATGTAATTGTCAATAAAAGCCTTTGACACTGATGGACTGCTTGTAATTATACTTCAGTAAAACATAGTAACTACTGACAAAAAGATCTAAGAGCACTGAAGCAGAAAAAAATGTGGAAACCAAAACTTGTGACATTCTCAAACCTTTTGACCACGACTGTACTTGTGAGTCTCAAATTTTGTGTCTGTGGCTTCAATTGTGGTAGAAGGCAGAGAAGGCTATCCTTTCTGACGCCTGAGGATTCTGATCTAGACTTCTTGTTTGACAAGCAACATGATAAGATCCAGAACAGCACTTGGTGTGCTTCAAAAGATACATCTCGACATTGACTGCCCCGAGTTGTTGAGATTCAGCCGGGCCTTGTTCACAAGTTGCGATCCTTCTGTTGGCTTAAAGGACATGAATTTGACCTCGAAGAAGAGCAAAGTTGAGATCAAGCTTATCTAAGTTGCATCTTTATTCAGACATTAGTGAGGACAGTAGCTTTTACATTTCAAACTCGACTAACTCACTTGTGGCCTTGTTTTACACAAGCTGTGAGATTATCAGCCATTGAGTATAATTACAGACATTTACCACTCTGGAGCTGTCTGTTCTCAGTGGACGCTGTCTGCTGATCCATCTTGTGGCTCTCTTAGAACAAGGGTTATTCTGTTTACTAATGGAAGGAGAAATTTTTGAGTTAATATGTAGCTTTTATGCTATTGAAAAGTCCTTTATTTACATATGCCACTTAACTTCTTCAGCTTTATGTACTGTCCGCCCTAAATGACCTAGTAAAACTTTTTCTTTTCCAAGGACATTAATCTTATGGCGTGCTTCGAGTTTGTTTGTGAGTGCAAACTTAGATAGAAGTTATAGAAATTAATCATCAAGGACTGGTGCACAAATCCACGGTGCACAAATCTAAAATGATTTCTCATATGTGTGTTTCATTGAAAGACGTTTTGTCGAACTATTCTTAAATAAACTTTTATTGTTATTCACTGTAACATTTTCACATATATATATGTATAAATATGTTTATGTTTGCATCATCACTTAAACATAGCTGTTTAGTGTATGACTTTAATTTAGGTGGTTTTGATTGTCCAAAATGGATTTGAATATTATTATGAGTTGTAGTTTTAAATAAACACTTTAAATGACATAATGAAATGTGTTGGTGGTGAGGTACATTTCGTTCTCTATTAAGAAATATGAACTTTCGAGTGTTAGAAGGCCAAATGTTCTAGCTGTAGTGTTTGTGTAGCATAACACCATATTATCATCAGATTACATACGGTGAGTAGGCGTAGAAACAGCCTTGTGAATTATGACTCACAACAACTGACGTTACATGGGAATTACCCCCCAAACCCGCCCACGTGCTCCACTTTCCAATAATAACATTAAATTAATGTTGTTCAGAGTTTACTTTATTTGTTTTTTAGTTCACAAGAAATAACCAGTCCTTTCTTCGAGGCCAGTAACAACTTTTATCACCAATAATATTTAATATGAGTTGGAAACATTCACAAAAAACAAACGTCAATTCGTAATTATTCAGTCAGAATTCAATTATTTACATCCCTTTTTTTTTAGGTCAACCACAACACCTTTATAGTAACACAGCACAATTTGTACAAAAATATAGATATATATTCAAATTTTAATATTAAATGACAAAATTTACAATTTCATTAAAGCGTTCTTATGTCTGACAATGTAGACTACAAATAGAACACGTAAAACAAGGCACAACAGGGAAAATACCATTAACAGACAGTTAAAATTGACACATTTTGTTTAGTAAATAATTTAAAACATTTTCCTTTTAAAAGTATTGCAAATATTTCCTTTCCATGCAGTGTGGTGACAATGTATTGGCGCGCCATGAGTTTAAATGTGCTTGATATTAATCTTAAATATGTATTTAAGAATATAAGCTGACCTTACGTGTTAACATGTATATCTAGAATTAATTGTAACAATTTCAGTAGGCAATGAAAACAAAGTGATTTTTTCTAAGGGCACCAAACTGAGACGATGGATTGTGAAAACAAGATAACTGCATTGGTTTCATGCGCATTAACGCATGAAGGATAATTATTTTAAAATAGGCTATATGTAAAGTTCGTTCCTGTGATTTGAACTCGCAGTTTCCACACATTAAAACCGTTTATATTGTCTTTAGTTTACTGGAAGAATTCCATAAACTTATTGTCCATGTGTGTTATAAGGCCCGCGAAGTGCATCCTGCCATTTGGCCCGTACTGGCAGTGCAGATTCCGGTGGACGTGCTGACTGGACAAGTACCGGAGCGATCAGAGTTCGTGTTATTTGACGAGTTCGTGGATGATTTCCTCTCTTTTTGTCTCAGATGAATCTTTGTGTGTCTTTTGCGCTCATCGCTCCGTGCGAATTTGCGGCCACAGAAATCACAGGCGAACGGCTTCTCTCCCGTGTGCGTGCGAATGTGCGTGGTGAGGTGATCGCTGCGGCTGAAGTTCCTCATGCAGATCCGGCACTGGAACGGTTTGTGGCCGGTGTGGATCCGGATGTGTCTTGTCAGCTCGTCAGACCGAGAGAACCTCCGGTCACATCCTTCCGCCGGACAAGGGTATGGACGCTCATGAACCGGGGTCTTGCTCGGTCGGTTGGGATATTTTCTGGGTCTCAGGATCGGTCTCAGGGGGAGGTTCTGCGGGCTGTACGCCGTAGGGAGTCTTGATCCATCACTAGCCGGCCCACCTAATGTAAAGTTCCTAATAGTGTTCAGGGGAGTAAGGGGTGGGGGTACTCTGAATGAGTCCAGTGGGCAAGGAAACGGCTTGCGGTCAGGCATGGCCTGCATATCCCGCTGACAGGTCGGCTGGAAGAACCCCGCATAGTCTGGGAGGATCGGAAAGATACCCGAATCTGTGGTGGGTTTTGGGGAGGAGTAGGATGGCGGCGGGTAGGAGATACCGGGGCAGGTGGAGGTTGAAAGAAAGGCTGAGGGGTCCTGGTAGACCTCCCCGCATCCTGAGTAGGGCGGAGGAGAAGAGTAGATGTGGTGCTCCATCTCGACCTGGTTTTGCTGGGCCATGGTGCAGCTGAGCGTGGAGGGGAAATGTCCAGGAGAGCCTGAAGACGCGGGGGAGGAGGAGGCTGAGGACGGCTGGGCCATACCCAGGATCCCTGCACTTACTATGTTGATGACACCCTCGGGGTTCCAGTTACCGGGATACTGGGAGTCAATTGAGAATTTCCCCATGTAGGTAAAAGTCTGGTTCCGATGGCCTGGAGGCTGGGAGAAGCTGGAGTAAGACAAGTCGAGAGAGCGTTTTTCTGAACTCATATCGCCACTCATCAATCCATCTGCAAGAGAGAAAGAGATACCTCGTTATTACAGAATAGAGAACAGGTATGAAACAGTCAGAAACACACAAACAAATCGGAGAGCTTCAAACTGCAGGTCGGGTTTCGTGCACACAGTGTTTCAAACATTAGTACGTTCTGTGCGCTCGCCTCTAACTGCACGGCTTTTTACGTTAATAACAAATCGTATTGGTGTTTGACATAAGACAAGTGATCACTAAAACATAATCGTCCACAATGCAGACATAGCCTAACTGTTCATCCAATTAAGTATTGGCCAAAGAAAAATCAAGTAAGATTAAACTTTGTGCGGAATATTTTGTTATTAAATTATTAGTAGGTTATCCCTCTCCCATAAGCACAAAGCACATGTTGCTTTCCAGGCTTTGCTTTCTAACTTAAAACCATATAGTCAGTACAATGTTTCAAGCTTACCTGGGGCTCCGCTATGATGCTCCTGGTAATGACCTCCTAAATCAGCGTTAGGAAAGATTGCCACCCCAGGCGGCAGAGTTTCATGATCCACAGAGTAGATATTTTCAGAGAGAGGGTGCACAAACCCCCCTAGGGACACCGGGACCTTCTCTAAAGTTTTAGCGGTCATCATTTAACTGACTTCTTCACGCGGGGTCCAGATTATACTGTTTTTAAACCAGCTGCGTTGAGTATCATTTACAGTCCAGTCTGACACTGTAACATCTGATACCTGTCCGAAGAAGCTGCCACAAAATGTTGCGCCTGATGTTACCACCTATACGCGTATTCTTTCCGGAACATCAGGCTGTTTAGTGAATGACAGATCAGAGCAGCGTGAGCAGCTGTAGTATGTATTTATCAGTGGGCAGTGAATGTCCCACGACGTCACTGCCCATACAAGGACTGGGTGTTTAGATAGAGGAGGCGCTGGGAGATCCTATTGGCCCCGGGCACCGTGACGACATCAACGAACACTTGTCAATGGAGAACCCACAAGATAAAGCTTCCAATAAAATGTTTTTCCACGCGCTTTCCATTTCCACTGAAATTATAAAAGAATAGCTACAGGTAAAAAACGAATGACAAGCCTGCACAATGTTAGTTTAACAGTTTTGTCCGAGATCAATGTTATAATCGTATCTACTTTTGTCGGTTTTAAATGTTTCGCCTTGAAAGAGGAATTCCGGTTCTTCTCTGAACCCCATACATGGTTTCATCCGGCGAATTTAACAACACCCCTGCGTACATATAAGGGTTCTATTCCGGAACATGAGCTTCGGAAACTGACGAGTCTTGCCGAGCACAGACAAGCCGCTGAATAACCATCGCAAACCACAATCAAATGAGAGCCGGAATTTTCACCTTGCATTAGAATCGGAAACTTTCTGAAGCTCATTTGAATATGCTTTAGGAAAGAATAGCAGCCTAGTGTAGCTATTTATATCAATGGAAGGGGAATTTGTGTGTCTTGAAGTAATTTATAGGCTAAAATTGCCTAGGCTATATCTACTATTTATTGTTAAAGTAGGCTATTATGGCACTGATCATATTAGGATGTTATTGTTATTATTAGCGTATTTGGTCTAATGCTATTGCCCTCCAGTGGTGTTTTATGGAACTGAAAGCTAGACTGTCCGACTGACCAACTACTGTCTGGTGTTTCAATGACAGCCATCTCAACCCGCAGGAACCCCACGCGCATTTCAGAATAGCAGACATAGTTTACAAAAACATTTCCGTTTTAGAAAGTCGATAGTTCGCTGCATTAAATAATGGAATGGGCATTATACTCTGTTTATTGGTAAAGTCCCCTCGTGGGTGGAGAAAGCTGACAGTTAAACATAGACGGGTTTGTGAGCGGGTCGAGGACCTGGGTGGAAGCCAATTTCCAAATGTGGCTTTGCCAAGTGAGTGGGAGAAAAAAAAAACTAAATTTAAAATCTTGACTGCAATAAAATGTAAAACATGTTTTGATCAATAGTAGCTATACAGTATTTATTGGTGGGCCATATTAGTATTTCTTTTATTGTTATGCTTATAAAAAATTGGCACATAATAATAGCATTTATAAATAATTATTTAATACAAATAGTATTATTAATAATAAGATATGTTAAAATTATTTGGCTAAACAGCCACGCGATAAGTACATTAATCCGTATATTTAGATAGCCCTGTAAATGGTATAGGCTCGTTTAGCCTATTAGCAAAATTTCAGGTTAGAAATACGGAGGATCATGAACACATACTTCTCTCATTCATCAGGCTGTAGTCAATAAAGGCTGCCAATGAGAACTCAATTAATTTAACACATGCCATGTTGCTGCGTGAGCCTTTCTCCTGCCTGCAAGTTAAGAGTCATCATTAGCAGTATGGGAACTGACTGTGAATAAAACCCATTCTATTAGACCGCTTCTCAATTTGACGATTGTAGCCCATTTATGGCAAGATAAGATGTAATCGCTGTCAAGACTGTATATGGAAAAGTGATGTCATGTTTTTGTATTTTTTATTAAACCATAGACATGCAATTGCATCCTACATTTTTACAGTTCCTCAAAGAAACGGCGGTTAGGTTGCCCACATAAGAGTATGTGTGCAAATTTGGAGACGTTGTAGAAATTAGACGAGTAAGCAACTTTTTCAGCAATGGATTTATGTTTTCTAGTGTCAGATTGAGATTTCTCCATATTGCTTATTCCATATTAATTCTGCAAATATTTTCTAATGATTGTCCAACATTTCCTTTTAGATTACTGGCTGTCCCCTGACTGCGCATATAAATATTATACACTAACATTTCATTTTGTCCGACGAAGTAGATTAATTATGTTCTGCATTGTGGCCGCAGGCAGCGTGCACTATACCATGCAAGAAATCATTGCAGATCAGGGCCTCGCTTAAAATTCTGATGCTTAATCCCATAAACATCTGTCATAAAAAACAACGCCACAAATCAAACGGTAATCCTGACAAAATGTCAATGGCTAGCAGAGAATTGTGTCTTCTAAAATGACAAAATGGACAAACTAAAGCCTCCCAGAACAATTGATATTATGCATGTTGGAGTCGACCCACTTAGCTTGCTGGCCCCTTATTTTGAGATCAACAGACTAGTGCTGTCAATGCAGAAGGTTTGACTGTACATTTTAAATAAATGAGCAAATTTCGCTGCGATTGTCTTTAAAGAATTGTTTTAAAATTGACTCATATGAATCATCCACACTGGTCATAAATATTCCATAAACGGTTAAGACATTATGCAATGGCCCAATAATTGGTACTGAACGTCCTCTTTATTCAACTGAAGAGGTGTCTTCTACGTCTTAGTCACCGGCGTATTTTAGAACAACCATTGTCACTTCTGATTCTGTGTGTGTGAGTGAGTACATTTGTACAGTATGTGTTTGTTTGTGTGGTTGGAATGGCCACCTACGGTTTCGTTTTGAGCCAGTCTTTCCAATCGGCTCACTGATAAAGCTCACCAGTCAGTAGTCCAGGCTAACAAGAGAACTGATGTCTGTTTAGGTCACGTGCTTCAACAACTCTAGAGCTCTATGGCACCCAATGTTACCATCGTGCCTCACGAACTAAAAACTTTCACTATCGCATATGTGTGACATAAAAAATATTGTACACTCTGAGAAACATCAGAGAACTGTATCAAACTGTAGCCCACCGATCAAGACCCACCTACTCAGTCCATTCGCATTACAAGCAAGAGCAGCAGTGCTCTGTTTTGGTGCCGATACTTATGTTATAGCTATGTCAGCCAAGACGTTTACCACAAAATGGGAAACCAAACAGCAGCCCCTGACTACCTGTCTCCCACCCCTGTCGACTCATGACACAAGAAAACGCCCCCCTATCATTCCATAGAGCACTTTCATAGTCACACTACCCAAGATACATCCATCACCGCAGACCTTTATCACCCTCAGACTTTGCAACTATCTTGTTTGCATCTGGATATCAGTTCATCACAGACCACACACGCCAGTGTTCAATGTTTTAAAGTGTCCATGTTTTATTTGCCAAGTAGAAATGACAGTAGGTGTTAAGATAAATAAATAAATTCAGTCTGTTAAATAAGTAGATAAAATAGGAATTTCACACGGTTATGAAAAATGTACATGTACAACTAGAACTGAAATACGTTGTGTCCTGTGATCACAATGTACACGGGTCAGCATGTGTATTTTCACTTTGTGTGTAAGAGTGATTATGGAGACATTCACCATTAAAAGTGTGACTTAGTGTGTGCATGGTAAGTGTGTGTAAATTAGCCAGAGTGTAAAATTGTATGGTGGGTGGGTGGGCAAAAAAGCTACAACAATACAAATACAATAACAATACTGGCTCAGTTGGAGCAGTAAGAGTTCAGTGTGGTCATGTGATCAGCCTCTAAAACACTTCATGATAACTGAAGTGAGTTTCTCTTGTGCACGCTTAGGTACTTGACTAATGGTGGCCATTTTCACACAGGTGGAGACAACCCACTGGAAAATGGTAAGGCTGAATGTGGCGTAAACTTGATGGTTGATCTGTACATGCCCAGAGGACTTGACTAGTTGTGCTTCTTGGGAGTCATCTTGCAAGGGTTAAAAGTGTCTCACTTGTCTGTGAAATATCCGCAGTGAACCGTCTGGTCATCGTCATTAGTCCAAAAGTTTAACCAATCAAGTTTGGCCATTGTCACTTAAAGGCACCATTCATTAAACATCATGCTTCATGAGCGTCTGTAACCATATCAACACCTCAGCATTCTACAAGTGTTCATAACAATACCTCAGTGAATATTGACCACACTGTATGTCTGTGAATCACAGCGGCTGGTCGATAGCTGTGACCAGAGATGGCCAGACAAGACATTTACATTTTTCGCCTGAGCTAGCTGCCAGGATGGATAGCACTCTTCATTCTTATATCTCAGGGCTGAGAACCGCTGACAGAGTTGTGTCAGAGCAGTCGGGCACAGCTGATTAACCTGTTAAGACTCTTTAGGCGGGACGCCCATTTGATTCCCTATTTATTTATTTACGCTGTACATTTAAGTACTTCAGCGGATGCTCTTATCCAGAGTAAGCACAGGGATATCTCCTGGAGCAACGTAGGGTAAATGGACTTGCAAAAGGTCTCAGCAACATTTGGCCCACTCAGAGATTGAACCGACAACCTTCCGACTGCATATATATAACACCCTAAACATTTGACGCTGAAGACATTGCCATGGAGAAGCTCATTATTGAAACAAGGATCTCATACATGCGACGCAAAGTGTCCTGTATGTTTAACAGTGCACTAACTTGCAAATAGGGTTCTATTTACTCATTTTGTCAGATTTTAAATAATGCCTCCAAGCCTGAACATCCATAATGTGCGGTAATGAAGCTGTCCTGTTCATTTTACAAGTTAATTTACCTGTCTCCCTTTTAGGTGCTAGATGTAGAGAATTACCATTCTTTCAAGCAACAGCTTGGCAGGAATTCTTCAATTAGAATGTTTTCATTACAGGTGTCTGTCCTAACAAATGATTCTTCTAACACAGTGGCAATTTGCTAAATGTTAAAGTTCATGATAACATGATGTCTAAAATTTAAATAAATTCACAAATATATAACAACACAAGAAGCAACCAGTTGGCCAGGCATTGCCTGGTGTTTAGCGCTAAATTAATGCTGGGATTGTATATTACTGGCAGTCCATTGAAAGTGTCCCGGCCAGGCAACAAAAGGTCCGCAGTCTGTCTTGAAACACTGGAGACCTATGTGTTGTTAACCCCATTTAAATGTTTCACATTTTCAGGAATTCTCCCATCCTCCTCTGCAAATGAAATAAGGAAACTGTTTGAAATGCTGTTGTTTTCTGTGTCTCGCCCCCACACTCAGCAATGTTAGCCCACTGAGCCATGTGGCTGGACCGGGCAGCAGGGTTAGGACAGCTGCATGCTTGGTGGACGGAGCAGGGCACTGGTGGTGCTGAGCGTGCTGCCTGACCCACATGTCGCTCAACGCTGGACACAAAAGGTTATTTCTCTGCATGTGCGGAAAGTCAGCTAGGGCCAAACAATTTTGTATCGCTGTGAAGATTTACAAATCACGCATAACCTTTGTTTTTTTTTCTTTTTCGTCTTTTTTATTCCAGTACGAACCGACCTCAAGGACCTATATGTTTTGGTGCTTTGAGGTAGACTTTGTTAGGTAAAATAGGTGTTGTGAATACTCAGAAAAACATTTCCAATTCACACATATGCAGATAATACATCTTATACATGTGTGAAATACCACACACTTAATATGAATGAAAATGTAATGGGTTGTCTGGTAACGCAACACAGATTTTATTTCATTGAGCTCTTAGAAATTTACAGAGATATTGGAATAAGAATGATAAAAACATGTTAAGACAGAACTCCACTTCTGGAGAAAATAGATGGAAAATGCTACGGGAAAAGAATGTTCAGCGTTTCATCTCAAAGCCCTGGTCAGATGATAGGACCAATAGTAGCCCTCCTCTGGTCAACGTTAAGATCTCTTGGACTGAAAAAAAATAAAAGCACCTGTCATCCAACACCCACCCTCATCCCACTCCACCCAGCCCCAGATGAGGCTTGTGACAGGGCAGAGCCCGGTGAATGGAGAGACAGGAACCTGCCATGGTCCTGGCTGACTCCTCCAAAACAACATGTGGGAGATGCTGCCTGGGCACAATTCTTTCTTTTCTCATGTGTGGGAGGCTGTTTTCCTTGGTAATACTGGGTAGGTGTTTCTATTCATGCGGACCATCAAAGCGCCATTTAATTTAGGGGGGGGGATACATGGCAAATACCAATCTTTTAAGGGTATTATCTCTAGACTATTGTTGTAATAATTGAAATGATTTAAATGATGACAGCATTGTGTTTCCTTCACTGTTTGTTTCATCATATTCCGGCACTGATTAGTGGGTAAAATAAAAAAAAGGTATTGAGTTCCAAGGAATCAGTAATCGTTTTGATTTAAAATATTCAACAAATCAGTATAACTGATATATTGTTCTCTTTTTTTGTATTGTATAATATATACACATTATTGTAACATACTTACTAGCTGTTATAAGTGTATAGTATAAAAATGGCATTTTAGAGATTAAGTTTAACATTAATAAAAAGATAGACACTTGAATGTTAAAGTTTATATTTGCAATAACATTAATTTAAATAGTTGAACTAACATAAATATATAGAATTGCAAAAATATTAATGTATATAGTTAAAATAAAAGTAGGCCTAATGTATTGTAATTAGCTAAACAAACATTCATGTATGTCTTTGAACTAATGTACCTTCTAGTTGAAATAACATTTATATATATACAGTTAACCAAAAATGAAGATACAGTACATAGATTAAGTGACATTAAATAATGTTTATATATCATCACTCAAAAGTTTCACCCAAAAAGAGTTAAAACAAAAAGAAAGATACCCCAAAAGTTGATAACCACTAAAACTTATTTCAAAGTTTAGTTTTAACACCACACCACCCTGCAAGGTAAGTGCCTGTCCATGTAATAACAGTGTAAAATATCTCCTAACATTACAGCGCACCAAAGCCTCCCTCACCTTAGAGTTTCACTCTAAAAGCCCCAAACAAGAGTCACTGCTCCATTAAACACACTGAGAACTGGTGTGTAGCACAAAACAGTGTGTGTTTGTGTAGGGGTGTGTGTGTCCCGACGTGTGTATTACAGCATGCTGTACTCACATTATCCTGGTGACAAGGTAGAAGTGCCTCAGAGAGCGCCCATCATGCGAGTGGTCTGAGTGTAACTGAACCACGCGCTGCTCCTCCAGCAACCTGGCGTGCCACAGCCTGACAAGGAGATACTCCAGAGATTGCTGTTAACACCATCTGATCTAATCTCCCCGCACTATGATAATCTGTACGCCGTTTTCCGGAGAGGGGCCACGTGCAGGAGTAGTGACACTGTAAAGAAGGGCTGTGTGCAGAGGTAGTGGATATCTCAGGATGTAGGTGTGTGTGAGGGGAGGGAAGACAATGGAGGAGTCACTGATCTGATCGTGGCCATCTTGACTCTGGGCTGGTCTTTATAGATCACTGGGATTGTAGGGGGTTAGAAGGATGTGTGAGGACTTTTAGTCCGACATACACTTAATACACACCTATCACACACATTCCTATAGCAACACGATGGCTGATTAAACATTTTATTGCTATGTCATTGTTATATTACTGTGTCAACAACATGTTGTTACTTTATTATCCTTATGCAATTTATAGTATTCTCAATGTTATGTCATTGCAATGGCAAAGTTTCTATTATGTTATTGCTATGTCTTCGTTATCAAGATGAGCCTGTCTCATTTGTTTCTAAATTGTCTGCTGCCAATGTGCCACATTAAATATTGGAAATAGAAAGCGCCTTACTGTTAACACTGGTAATACCATGTCTGGCCTCTAATGCTAGTGATACAACATCTGTCTTTTAACACTGGTAATACTAAACCTGTCTTCTAAAACTGATGATACCACACCTGTCCTCCAACACTACACAGCAAAATCACCAGTGTTAAATAAACTCTGAGAGTGTTAAATTAACACTATCAGTGTTTATATGGTGCAAATGGGAAGTATATAAACACTGAGAGTGTTACTTTAACACTCTCAGAGGTGATTTAACACTGGTGATTTTGCTTTGTAGTAATACCACACTTGTCTTTTATCACTGGTGATACTACACCTGTCTTCTAACTCTGGTGATACCACACCTCTCTTCCCCTATAGGGGGGTCAGATGGCTTGTAGTCCGAAGATTCCTTGAGCAAGGCAGTTTACCCTAAGTTGCTCCAGGGAGATGTCCCTTTATACATTGACCGTCACTCTGGATAAGAGCTTCCGCTAAATGACTCAGATGTAGTGATACTACACCTGTACACTGATGATAACACACCTGTCCTATAACACCGATGATAACACAGCTATGTGATGACGACACACCTCGAGTCTTACAGAGCCATTAGACTGTTACACCCTATGGATGATTGACAGCTCTCATCGGCTTCACCCCCACTCTGCTACCTGTCTGGAGCTGCTCAGCCGCGTGTGGTGGGGCGTGTTCTAGTCTGCAGCGGAGCAGGAGGTCAAAACTGATAGCTCGCCTCTCATTAGAATCTTCCAGATCCATCATTGACATTTGACTCCTCCAGCGGCGTCATTACAAGGCTCCACATTAGCGCTAATGGGTATTGGAGACACACAAGCTCCTCCTGGATGTCTCTGCAATTATTAGGGGCTCATTAATAACCATTTAAACGAAGGATGTTGGATTTGATGTGAGCTGATGGGATTATGCTGAAGTCCTCAGGGTTTATGGTATCCAGCGTTGACGTTTGGGTGTCGCTGGCTCATCCCTGTAGCACTGTTCAGTTACCCTTTAAAGCCTGGAAGCTCTTTGTTCTTCAGGTCGTGATGTTCCAAAGAAAAGCAAAAGACAACAGAGCACGTGGACATTCCTCTTTTGTTTCCCGAAACAGACGGTCAGGGCTATATGACGCGTCCAAACGCACAAAGCTCACGAGAGCCGGCGGAAAGCAGTCAGAAAGAGAATTATGTGCGTCGACACTGGTTTGGAAAAACAGATTTATGTAGAAGAACATTAAGCAAATGGGTTCATCATTAAAGTGTTTAATCTCTACCTGAGCATTGAGGGTTATGGAGCATCAATGTCTCTGTCTGTCTCCCAGGACGTCTCTCAGCGTGGCGAGGTGTCAAGCCCAGCTAACTAATGACTGACCTTAATCACTCCCTCCTCTCGCAGCGGCCTTTCAGAAACACGGGCCGTTGTTAAAGTCTCTACCACGCCAGCGCCTCAGTCAAAGTTTACCCATTAAGCTGTGAATCAATCATCTGGTGTGTTAGTTTTGTAATGAATTGTGTCTATCAGCACCATTAGGTATTTATGAATCCAACGCAGGAGATATTACACTCTGGCATTAGATTCCCTCAACCTTAATGTGTGATGGGCAAAGCCACCATGTGGAAAAAGGCTCTAAATTTGGGTTTCTGAAACCAACAGATCTGGCGACTGTCCTGCTGTAACCGTCCTCGGCCAGTCCAAATCCATGCACGCATCACTGACCCCTGTTTTGAATCTGGACGACCCCAGTCATAGGGCTAATGAAGCTCCACTCAGAGGATTGTAGAGATACCAAGAGCCCATCGGCATCGCGAGTTGTCATTAACATTTTCAGGTAATTTACAGTTGAGTCATCATGGCCACGTTGACTATTAATGCAGTCTTCGCAAAAATTAAGGTAAACTGACTTTTCAATATTTGTAAGTCACACAGTAAAAACGGCTGTGTTAAATCAACACCCTAAGTGTTAAATTAACACTATTCAGTGTCAATTTGGACCTATATAAACACTGAGAGTGTTAATTTAACACTTAGGGTGTTGATTTAAAACAGCCATTTTTACTGTGCAGGCTGTAGTGTTGATCTTCCGCAATACAGATTCAACCCAGTCATGCCCGATAATTTGAAATGTATGCTTTTAGTTCACAAGGCGAACCGTCAATGTAACGAGTGAGCGTAAATAAATGTTATACCATTGAGTGGCAGGTTGACAAGGCACACAGACGCATAGTTCGAACCACTTTAACTACTGTACATTAACAGTACACTAATGCAGTTGATGAGCTGCTGGTTATCAGTGCTGCGTGGTTCTCCTCTGTAGTGGAACTGTACGCCAGGGAAGACGCCACAAAGGCCCAGCGGCAGGTCCATTCGGAGTTGACTGCAGGGGATCCGTGTGGGCCTGCAGCAGTTTTGATGATCAATCACTGGGGGACAGGGTGGGGGGGCATCCAGGGGCCTGACACAGGGATAAAGACAGACATAAGAGCAGAGAGCTGGACTGGGGTGGGGGGGGGGGTTGTCGGTAGAAGATGGATGTGACCCCTGTGGGCTTTTGACGGTTAGGAGTCCAGTCATTAACAAGAGAGAGGAGGAGACCAGTGTTTGTGGCTGTGTGTGTATATTTGTGTGTTTTGGTGCGTGTGTGTGTGCGTGCGTGCAAATTAAGAGCTGATTTATTCCTAATTGCATCACATAGCCGGGTCAGTTTTTCTTCCACCATTCATAGAAAGAAGAGTGAGTAAAGATGACCCAGAGTCTGGGACTCCACTGAACTGAACCCGTCTGCAATGTTAAACAAACTGAACTCCACCAGTAAGTTGAGTTTCCTGATCACAGACGATGCATCTCACACGGGAGAAGAGATAGCAAGCTGAGTGCTGTGACAGTTACTAATGCAGCTGGTCGGTGTTATTTCCCAGGGAGTTCGAGGCTGCGTACCCTGTATTGATGTCTGTGTTTATTTAGATGGAGATGAATTACAGAGAGAGCTGACAATTATATCGACAGAGGTATCAGCCTCTCTTCCACGTAACTCACTACATGGAGCTAATCATCTGTGTTTCTCTATGTGTTTTCTCTACTCTATGACCTGTTATTCCTCTGACTCAACCGTTCTTTAATCATTCTAATAATGATGAAGGTTTATTGGTAAATGATCATGTTGCCATGTTCCAATACGTTTCCTGAATCCAGTTGGTCTAATCCAGGATACGGTTACCCTCTGCCCAAACCTCTACAGGCCTAGCTATCGTTAATTACCACTAAACCCAGGGTAGAACACAATAGTTCCTCAACCCAGTGTTCTGCCTCCCCTGGATCTCCAAGCTGGATTGGTTTCACAAAGGATGGTTGCTTAGTTGTGTAATGACACGATAATTACATTGTAATGAGGATTCTGATGACAGATTGTACACCAGAGGCCATATTACATTGCATTAAATTGATGTATCATGGTCTTTTGATTTATTTTTGTCAATATTGTGAAATCAAATATTTATTTTATTTGGTTTTGGATGCACATAGTAATTACATACCAGAAATCTGATATTTAAAACAAACAAACAAGGACATTTTATTTTGTTTGAGTTTTGCTCAAAGCCATTGATGAGGGCTTAGTTCTAGATGACATCCTTTGCGTTAGTACTAATCCAGCTGGACACAAGCATCTACTGTCCTTGGGGTAACAAGTTTCATAGCAGTATGAGTGTTGGGCCCGTAACACTCCACCTACTTGGCCAAGCGTAGCTCCCGATAACCAGGGGGACATCAACAGACTACCATCTACCCTGAGATAAGGCCGAGAATACAGTAGAACACATAACTCACTTCCATTGCACCAGCCCTAGGTGTGGCAATGCCAAATAGAAAGATCTTGTGACTCAACGCATTCATGTCAAGTATGACGAAAAGTCGAACATTATATTTTGCACCCACTTTGGAATGAAATGGAGCAGGGAAGGGCAACTGGCGCCCCCCACCCCTTAATTAGTGCAGCCAGTGAGTCAATTGCCAAATATAACACTTCTGCATGGAGGTAGGACATCAACCTGCACTAACACGGGATATTAATGGGGGGGGGGTTAAAAACATATAGAAAGTACAGTGCATCCGGAAAGTATTTACAGCACTTCACTTCTTCCACATTTTGTTATGTTACACCTTCATTCTGAAAATGATTAAATTCATTTTTTCCTTGAAAGCTCTACAAACAATACCCCATAATGACAATGTGAAAGAAGTGTGTTTAAAATCTTAGCAAATTTATAAAAAATAAAAAAGCACATGTACATACAGTAAGTATTCACAGCCTCTGCTCAATACTTTATTGAAGCACCTTTGGCAGCAATTACAGCCTCAAGTCTTTTTGATTATGATGCTACAAGCTTGGCACCTATTTTTGGGCAGTTTCTCCCATTCTTCTTTGCAGGACCTCTCCAGCTCCATCAGGTTGGATGGGGAGCGTCGGTGCACAGCCATTTTCAGATCTCTCCAGAGATGTTCAATCGAGTTCAAGTCTGGGCTCTGGCTGGGCCACTCAAGGACATTCACAAGTGGTCTTGTAACCACTCCTTTGTTATCTTGGCTGTAGGGCTGCAACAACGAATCGATGTCATCGATAAAAATCGATTATTAAAATTGTTGGCAACGCATTTCATTATCGATTCGTTGGGTCTATTTTGTTGCTCGCTGTGTGGTGGAGCTACGTCACTTAAAGAACATTTTTTTAACTGTCTGACCGAAATCTTCGATAGTATGGCAGAACTTCACTTTCAATTCAACAAAA
>JACXGM010019671.1:0-18038 GCA_016801145.1 Umbra pygmaea
GTGTGTGTGTGTGTGTGTGTGTGTGTGTGTGTGTGTGTGTGTGTGTGTGTGTGTGTGTGTGTGTGTGTGTGTGTGTGTGTGTGTGTGTGTGTGTGTGTGTGTGTGTGTGTGTGTGTGTGTGTGTGTGTGTGTGTGTGTGTGTGTGTGTGTGTGTGTGTGTGTGTGTGTGTGAGAGACAGGAAGTCCTGCCCCAGCTGGGGCATGCGTTATTGACACAAAACATTTAACCTGGTCTGTAAGTCAGGTCTCGCGTCAGGCTGCTACATTGCTTATGCCACAATCTCCTCCATCACTCTTCGACACTCAGTCAATATTCTTCCCCCTCAATAACACTGCCAGCCTACTGTATTTACCGGTCTCTGGGCTAATCAATGCAACTGATTAACCTGTCAAGATGAAAAATGGCTCTTTAGCGGATGTGTATCACATACAATACACAACAATCCTTGTGAGATACCAAGTACACCGTCCATGTGAAAATACAATAAAATAATTTACATGTTGGACTTAATTTAAAACATCTTTCTATGTGGGAGATAAGTAAAAAAAAACATGTACTACTGTATTTCTGTTTTGGGTGATTAGAAGTGTAAACAACAGCAGTAAAAAATGGTTTTCAGATGCTTTTGCTAGAGCAGTCGTTCTCAAACCCCCAGCCGTCTCACAGTTTTGTTCTAACCCTGAACTAGCCCACCGGATTCAAGCAGGTAAGGGCTTAATGATTAGTCAACAAGTTGATTCAGGTGTGCTAGCTCTGGGATACATCTAATATATGGCATGGCTGGGGTCCCCGAGGAGAGGTTTGAGAACCACTGTGCTAGAGGTCAGCCATGATGCTGTAACGAAGACAATACAAAACATAGTCTACACTAACATCACTGTGTCAACCCAACCTCTCCATGTTAAAGTCCGTGTTATGTTCACTCTTCATTTAAGGCTTCTTTGTTGGCATTGGCTGGTTTCCAGTTTTGGTTCAACACAATTCTGTATAAATAAAGTGAAATATATTGTCATAATCAACGAGATCCAAGTTAAACTTTTTCATTTAATCATTGATTGGGACATAGCATGCCCGTCTATTTTTAAACACTTTGCTCATGGACAGGGAAATATTTTCACCTTACCGACTTTAGGATTCGATCCAAGTGGGAATCTGTCGGGCTGATACATGTTCTACTCCTGACCTCTGCAGTTGGTTTGTTTTTCAGATGACCTGGCTGATACATGTTCTACTTCTGACCTCTGCAGTTGGTTTGTTTTTTCAGATGACCTGGCTGATACATGTTCTTCTCCTGACCTCGGCAGTTGGTTTGTTTTTCAGATGACCTGGCTGCAAAAGCCAACATCATCATTGATCCGGCTGAGATCCAAGCTACCTCAATGGACGATCTGGACGAAGATGAGGAAGGCGGGGCAGCCCAGGTAAACTAAGAGGTTAGAATCTGGAGCAGTTTAGGGACAGTGTATCTCCACAGATAGATTTTAATGCTTCATTCCTACTGATGTCTCATCTCATTTTGAGGCACTCGCACCGTGTCAATGTACGGTACATTAAGTGAACATATAATGGACTATTACAGACTGATAGTGGTGCTGCACCATATAATGGACTATTACAGACTGATAGTGGTGCTGCACCATATAATGGACTATTACAGACTGATAGTGGTGCTGCACCATATAATGGACTATTACAGACTGATAGTGGTGCTGCACCATTTAAAATGCTCTGAAAATGCAGCCACATTCTACTGTGCAATACGTGATTTGATTATAATGTTTATTAGATATTATTGTATACAAACAGACAACACGTTTTTAAAAGTAAGTCACAAAATATATTTGTTTGAGATTGTACCTGTAAATCCACAAACTCTGTTGTGTACTCCATGAATGATACTCATGAATGATACTCATGAATGATACTCATGAATGATACTCATGAATGATACTCCATGAATGATACTCCATGAATGATACTCCATGAATGATACTCATGAATGATACTCCATGAATGATACTCCATGAATGATACTCCATGAATGATACACATGAATGATACTCCATATTGTACTCCATGCTTCAGGAACAATTTAGAGTTTGGCAAACAACATTTGTCAGTCAAGGCATAAGTCATGTAGACTTCTGAAACATATTTATATATGTGAAATTAATTTGTTTGTTTTATACCCACAAAACATAGGCCTACTAGTGTTACAAACCTGCAATCTCTGCATGAAAGTCCTAATCCATTATACTACGCACTATACATTATACTCATTACTTAGAATGCAGGTAGTATCTTTAAAACCAATTTAGTTTCTTTTTATAAGCTAGGAATGCTCCAGACCCGTAAACTAACCTTTGATTACGTTACTGCAACTTTTTGAAAATACATCTAGAACCGTTAGTTTGACTTCCTGATATTTATTTGTCCCGTTTTATTCAGCTGTCGGAAATGACCGGCACAACGATTTTGAGGTGTTTATGCTTCTGGAATAATTGTTGTGCTCGCTGATGCTATATGGCCACTAATTGTACTTAAAATTTAAATAAACTCCCTCTACGGCAAATCACGGTACGTACAACTCTTTACTGACAAGATTAGATTAGAGACATCTGTATAATATATTATTACCAAATTTGACACAGACAGCTGGACTAGACCCCTAGATCTTTTACCAGTCAGTAAGAAACTGGGGGCCCATGTCCTGTGCTCGAAGGGCTGCATGCATATGAGGCTAATGCTTGTGCCATGACAGAGGCCTTTTGGTGCAGTCGCTATGGGTGGAGCTTTGGCAAGGCCCAGCTGGCTGAGTTCTCCAACGCTGGGCCGAGCGAATCGCTTCCTGAGCACGGCCGCCGTCAGCCTAATGACCCCCAGACGACCCCTTGCACCCCCGGAGAAGGTGAAGGTCCGAACCCTGACTGTGGAGCAGCGGACGGAGGAAGACAGTGAGTGCTGCTGAAGAACGTGTGGAACAGAGAGCTCAGAGTTTGGGATACAGCCTCATTATTTAGTGTAGGGATTGTCGGTCAGATGTCTGGGTCACCACTCCACAGGGACGGCCCATAACCAGACTATAGTGGGGGGACAATATACACAAAATAATGAGGAAGTGTCTCTAAGTCTGTCTTCTGTACTGCCTCTGGTGCCACCTGGAACTGTGTTGAGTTGTTACTAGATTTTCTCCTGACACTCTTTTCTGGCTGTTGTTCTACCACCTCTGTGAAATGTGTTAACTAAGAAAAGAAATAGTAGTAAAAAGGCAGTTGAATGCCAATTATCCGCGGATCAGTGTGAGAATCGATTCATAACGTTTAGAAGTCATCCCTGTTACCTTTCACCTGATATTACCAGAGACTGGATGTTTTAAGCTTAGCAGAGCCAGACAGAGCCTACCCTGACTTAGACTAATCTCTTCCTTAACCTCCTGTCTCTTTCTCTTCCCTCTCTTCCCTTCCTCACCTCTAGTAGAGGGAAGCCATGGTAACGACGGCCTGTTGCTGGGGCGACCGTTGGAAGAGCCCGAACAGCCAATCACAGAGAAGTCTCTACTGGAGATTCTGGATGGGATTGTGATGATGTACAACCTGAGTGTTCATCAACAGCTGGGCAAGGTGAGAGCCTGACCCTCCCACTGTTTGGGCGCTAAAAGGACGGTGTGTTTACAGGTTAGTAGAGCTCTGTTTGGGCTCTAACATGATGCTGTGTTTACAAGTTAGTAGAGAGCTGCTTGGGCTCTAACAAGAAGGTGTGTCTACATTTTAGACACAGGATGGTGTCTACAGGGTAGTAGGGCTCTCTTTGGGCTCTAACATAATGGTGTCTTACAGGTTAGTAGAGATCTGTTCTGGGCTCTAAAATGATTCTGGGATCAAATTATGGTGTGATTACAGGTTAGTGAATATTTTTATGGGCTCTAACTGGTCTGTGTGTTTACAGGCAGGTAGTACTTTGTATGGGCTCTAACATGATGTTGTGTTGACAGGTTAGTAGAGCTCTTTATGGGCTCTAACAGGTTGGTTTATTTACCAGTGATTTTTATTTAGCATTAATAAAAATTAATGGTAATTTTATTTACCATTATTTAGAATCTTCCCTCACCTGGCAGTCTAGGTCTAAACTAGGTACTAATTGAAGGGAAAGACCAAAAACCAGCGTACACTAGGACTTCCATGGAAGTGGTTTGAAACCTATGGGTTAGTAGAGCTCTAACAGAACTGTGTGTCTACATTTTAGTAGAATTCTGTTTGGGCTCTAACAGGATGGTGTCTTTACAGGTTAGTTGTGCTCTAAAATGATTATGGGCTCTAAAATTGTGTTTTTACAGGCAAGTAGACCTCTGAATGGGTTCTAACATGATGTCATGTTGACAGGTTAGTAGAACTCTGTATGAGCTCTAACATGATGGTGTGTTTACCAGTGAGTAGATCTCTGTATGGGCTCTAACAGGCTGGTGTGTTTACAGGTTAGTAGAAGTCTGTGTGGCTCTAACAAAACTGTGTATCTACATTTTAGTAAAGCTTTGTTTGATCTCTAATATGACAATGTGTCTACATTTTAGTAGAGCTCTGTTTGGGCTCTAACAGGATGGTGTCTACAGGTTAGTAGGGCTCTGTTTGGGCTCTAACATAATGGTGTGTTACAGGTTAGTAGAGATCTTTTCTGCGCTCTAAAATGAATCTCGGCTCTAAAATGATGGTGTGATTACTGGTTAGTAGAACTCTGTATGGGCTCTAACAGAACTGTGTGTCTACATTTTAGTAGAGCTCTCTTTGGGCTCTAACAGGACAGTGTCTTTACAGGTTAATAGGCTACTCTATCTATGTCAGGAGGTTCATGACCGATCTGCAGGCATTTTGAAACATTGTTCAGCCAAGGTTAATGTGTGATGGGTAGAGGAGTGTCAAGCTCTCAGGACTTGCCAGTACATCTTGTTTGTTAAAGATTACTGCTTCAACAGAGCTTTAAAGGCTTTGAGGTCGATATGTTACAAACAAGGGATGTTAGAGCAGTGGGCAGAATTGTCTTTTTACCAAAGTTGATTCTAACATGTGTTTCAAATGGCTTCCTATTTTATGTTTAGTGCCTGCTGGCTTGGTAACTGTCTTGGTAGATGTCTTTCTAGCCGTCTGTTGTACCAGTCTGCATTAGTTTATGCTGCACTTCCTATCTGGAAGTCAGATCAGCGCATGATGTCACGTTCACTTAACTGATGAACTCTGCTTTAGTTGGAGCCTACGTCCATCCCATCATCCAGTCAGTGGCACTGTTAAAAGGGACTACTTTTAACCTTGATAGTACTGCCCTAAATAGGATAAAGGTTCTAATTTAAGACCCAACCTTGAACATTTCCTACTCAACTGTGAAAAGGCCTTGTGTTTTTGATCTGCTATATGTCATCCTACCCTAAGCTTGTCTGGTCGTGCTTGGGTGAGTTAGGGTAGCACATGGACATATTGCGTCTCCTTTCAACCCTTCACTCGCTCTTATTACACTAGTGGTCATGCTTGGTGAGGTAGGGTAGCACATCGACATATTGCGTCTCCTTTCAACCCTTCACTCGCTCTTATTACACTAGTGGTCATGCTTGGTGAGGTAGGGTAACACATCGACATATTGCCTCTCCTTTCAACCCTTCACTCGCTCTTATTACACTAGTGGTCATGCTTGGTGAGGTAGGGTAGCACATCGACATATTGCCTCTCCTTTCAACCCTTCACTCGCTCTTATTACACTAGTGGTCATGCTTGGTGAGTTAGGGTAGCACATCGACATATTGCCTCTCCTTTCAACCCTTCACTCGCTCTTATTACACTAGTGATATTGGCTCTTTGTCCTTCAACAAAAAGCTTTGGTCTCCTACTGCATCCCAAATGTCATTCTAGTCCTTGAGGTTTCTGCTCAAACTAAGTGCACTACATAAGGCTTAGTGTGCTGTTTGACACACAAGCGCTATATAGATATTGAAGTTTCCTGTGTCTGTAGTAATTTCCTGTGGAATATTTCTCTGCTTTATGACTATTGGCTTCTGTCCAGTGAGAAGGTTACGAGACAATGTGTTCTCTGACATTGTGTGCTGTGGTACCCTCTTCACCTACATTTGTCACTACTTTTGGCCAGAAATCTATTGAATAGGGTTCCATTTCAGATGTTCACCCTCTGTTGTTTGGTTAGAAGAGCAGGATGTAAAATGTCCTGAATCTGTCATTATGGCTAAATATAGGAAAATAAACAGAATGTACTGGAGCACCAGCCTGTAAAAGTTGGTAAATGTTGTATAATTTTAAAGAAAACGTGATATTATTTATTGTGTAAGTATTTATTTTAAGAGCTTACGATTTTGGCACTATTTGGTTTTGTGAATGCTGGAAATATTTTATTTGTGAATGCTGGAAATGTTTTATTTGTGAATGCTGGGACTTTTGGGGTCTATTTGGTCTATATACAGTTCTTATAGAAATCATCATACCCCTTAAATAGTCACTTTTGTCTTACAGCCTTAAATCAAAACCCATACAAAATATATATTTTTTGTTCCAGCTATATTTCCACATTCTGCCTTACAACTTTTAAGTAACATTAAAGGCAACAGTTCAGATTTTTTTTTTTAAACTGCAATAGCAGATTTGGAAAAGTGATCAGTCCCATGATTTAATAATTTCTAGAGCCATCTTTTCCTTTAATTACAGCCATCAGTGTGTATGTTTCTATTAGCTCAAACCCTTATGCTTGCCCATTTTCCCTTCTCTTCTTTGTTTTGTCCTCAAAGTTGATGTGTTAGAAGCAGGAAAAATGGGCAAGCCTATGGATTTGAGTGACTTTGACAAGGGCCAAATTGTAATGGCTAGACAACTGTCAGAGCATCTCCAATACTGCACCTCTTGTGGAGCATTTCTGTCTGCAGTGGTCAGTACCTATCAAAAGTTGTCCAAGGAAGGTAAAGCGGTGAACCGGCGACAGGGTCATGGGCAGCCAAGGCTCATTGATGCACGTGGGGAACGAAGGTTGGCCTGTGTTGTCCGATCCAACAGACGAGCTACTGTAATTCACATTTCTGAAAAAGTTCATGCTGGTTCTGAAAGGTGTCAGAACACCAGTGCCTTGCAGTTTATTACTTATGAAGCTGCTGTTTTTTGGCAGCAAAAGGGGACCTACACAATATTAGGCCGGTGGTCATAATCTGATTAGTGTATATTATACGCCTGGGGAGTCAATAACTCAATGTTGGCATTCTTTTCTATTGTCTATAGTTTTTTTTCTATGTCTTATGAATGTGTTTTAATCTATGACATTTCACATATCATGAATTTGACTAAATGAATTGATGAAAAAGCAGTAGGACTATTATTAGTATTTGTTATTGATGAATAAAATCACATTGCTATCTAATGAAAATGTTTGTTACATTCACCTTCATGCATCTTCCTGACGACTAAACACAGAATTCAGCATACTGGAACTGATTTCACTCCAACCCTTAATACATTTGAATAAATATCTTAGACCAGGTTACTTTGAAGCCCCAATCTTGGCATACAAAATAAATTAAAATGGTAGGTGGAAGTTTGTAAAAGAATTGGCTTACCAAGGCCAAGTTTGCAGCATTAGTCCGCCACCCATCGCGTGGGGGCTGAGGTGTCTGGGAACACAAATTAACCTCTGACACACTAACCTCCTTGTCGCTCTTCGGGTTTGTCTCTTGTGCTGTAGTGAAAAGATGAGTTAGTGTGGATGATAGAAAGGCTTGAATAGAACCGAGCTCTGAAAGTGACTAGTAAACACATTCGATCTGTTCTAATGCTCTCTCTGATATAACGGTGGCAGCTCGACGCGTGACATTAAGGTCCCTAACCGTGGTACCTGTCTTGTCCATCTCTCCCTGCAGATGGTGGTCGTGTCAGATGATGTCCATGAATATGCGGTGGCTCTGAAGGACACAGAGGACAAGATCGCACGCTGCCCTGGCAGAGTAAACTACTCTCGTTATTACCCACATTTCATCTGCCATAATGACTGAAGGACAAAGAGGAATATTATGTTATTGTAAAGTCTAATGGTTCTAGTAGGGTTACAGAGTTATATTTTACCTTTATTGTTTCTCAATGGGTTGACTATTTTCAAAGTTTTCGATCTGAAAGTACTGCTTCAGTTTTATTAATGAAAATGGCCGGTGTGTATGTCTGAGTTCTTGTACGAAAGACTTTAACCTTGATACAGATTCACCTGTAATTCAGTAAATGGCAGTCATGAGTAAACCAGACATCTTGAGGCTGATGAGCTCTGGAGGTTTCTGCATGAGACTGACTGCATCTTTCTCTGAGCCAGAGGCCGGACATCTTGGAGGAGCTCCAGAAAAGCCAGAAGGTGTTTGCTGAGAAACTGAACCATCTGAGCAGAAGACTGGCCTGGATCAATGCTACCATCTACTCCAAGGTAATGGAGGGCCTGCATTGCCCAGCCCAGTCAAACTCTCTATTGCCACCTTGTGGGTCGAGTGAAGTTCTCACCATATCAAAATACAATGCTGCACTGTTCAAGAAATTCGACACTGCCCTTTCTAGCATGTAGATTTATTATCTCAGCTAGTAGAAGTTAGCCAGTTCCCAGCGCTCATTTGACAACTCTGCAGGGATGTGGAAATTATACACTTTATTGCTAACCCTTTTTTTTAAAGCTTTTTAAACGTATCAAGAAAGCACTTTCTTCGCTCCAGCAGGAATAATCAGGATAATCAAAGTTTGGGAGGGGTTTGCTTGATTAAAATGTTTTCTTCAGGGTTCCAGGTAATTCTCCCTGTCTTTCCACTTGGTGGTTCCTCATAATTGTTCCTTGGGAATGGTTCTGTGCTGTTACTGGGTAAGAACATGTCCGTGTTCTGCAGGAGAAGATGCTGGATGTGTACTGGCTGCTGAGGGTGTGCATCCGAACTATCGAGCACTCTGACCGCACCGGCTCGTTGTTCGCGTTCGCTCCCGAGTTCTACCTCAACGTGGCCATGAACAGCTACAGTGCCCTGAAGAACTACTTCAGCCCCTCCAACAGCATGGACGAGCTGCCAGGTAAATGACCGACCACGCACGCACGCATGCACACACACTTGTTTTACGACACTAGATAAGGACTTCTTTGGGGCCAACAAATGTCCATGGGCATGCTGAAACCCTTTACGTCCAGTGCCCATTACTCTCTTTGGCATTTCATTGTTTTGATTTTCCTTTTAAGGTTCTTCAAAATGCAAACTTTTAGTATTTTGATAAACATTTAAAAGTTCACGATGGCTTCTTTGATATTGTGTTGAATTAAGTTGTTCAACACTGTAGAACTAGTAAACATGATGTATTGTTTATATAATAATTCATTGGGCCAGTAGGCAGAGGCTGTCATTAATCTAACTGATGTCCATTAATTACATTTTAGTGCCATTTTTGTTTTATTACTTCAGCAATTTCCCAGGAACGTTGCCTAAAGCCCTGATGGACAAGCAGTACGACAAGCACACCAAGACCACACATCTTTCATTCTGTGAAGTTTTTAAGTCACTAATGTCTCTGTGTTTTGCCCCCAGGTTACGAGGACACACTCACTCAACTCGCTGCTATCCTTGCTAAGCACTTTGCTGACCCCCGCATTGTCGGGACTGGTAAGTTGAAGCCATCACACTGTAAACCGGGGTACAAATAAACAGCATCCAGACTGAAGAGAGTGAACCTGACCTTGAAGAAGTGTTTGGTCTGCATTTTCAGGGCATTAGAGTCTTGACTGTTGAAGCACACGATTGACAGAATTTATAAATCTACGTTGTGTGGCCTATTTATATCTGTTTGTTATTGTTTATAATTGTTAGTAGTTCCCATATTCCTTTGTTTTTTTTTTCAACCTGGTTTGAAGATGTTCTGAAATCAAGAGAGAATTAACAGTACGTTTTAAACATAGTGTTAACAAAGGCCCCTGAACCCAGCGTAGCCGAGGCCCCTGAACCCAGCGTAGCCGAGGCCCCTGAACCCAGCGTAGCCGAGGCCCCTGAACCCAGCGTAGGCGAGGCCCCTGAACCCAGCGTAGCCGAGGCCCCTGAACCCAGCGTAGCCGAGGCCCCTGAACCCAGCGTAGCCGAGGCCCCTGAACCCAGCGTAGCCGAGGTCCCTGAACACACATTGGTCCTCATTTATGAAACGTGCGTAAGAACTAAAACAGGCGTAAGACGGGCGTACACCAATTTCTACGCAAAGTGAGGCATTTATCAATTTGAACGTGAGCGTAGGCTGTGATATTATCTCATGTCTGGTCTAAACTTGTGTACGCAAGTACTCCAGTGTGACTAGCGGTGGTTCATGGTAGCCTATAACCACCCAGTGCATTGAATTGTTGTACTAGCGATCATTGATGAATGTGTGTGCATCGCAACTACCCCATATTGCATGTTACATTTTAGAATGACGAATTAATTGTATACAGCACATTGCTATTAAGTGATTTTTTTTTTACCTTTCACTTCGAGAAGGCCTAGAACACAAGGGCTTAATTAGGCATAAAACAATTTCAATAAAAAAAAAATATATATATTTGGTTAATCAATTTGTAATGTGATTGGTGAAATGTTTATTTAGTCGCCTATTTAAACAAGCGCTTTGGCAGGCCTGAATTTGAAGCGATGATATCTGGTTCTGTTAGAGGACCTTAATGAGTGCTCTCTACATTGGGGTTTTTGGCCACCGGGCCCTTTCAGCGGACGATCAGGGACAGGTCTGGTACATCACAGCCAACAATTAGTCGAAGTATGCCAGCACATTTGGCGTATGATGATGCTCAGCAAACTGATTAAAAGACAATTTTATGAGATTGCTGGGTTTCCAAATGTGATTGGGGTGATTGATTGTACTCATGGTTGTCTGTAGCCACCATCCATGAATGATAAAAGTTCTACATCGCTCCTTGGTGGAATGGTTGGATGTGATCCCTCTAGTTGAAAAAGGTTATCTCCTGACTGAGTACTTTATAATACCGCTTGCAAATCCCCTAACAAGCAGGAGTGCAGGTTCAACATTGTGCACACGCACACAAACCACACAAACCACAGTGGAGAGATGTATAGGTTTGCTCAAGGGCAGGTGGCTCTGTCTAGGGTCAGCGGGGGGGGGGGGGGGGGGTTGAGAGTCTGATAGAATTCATATTGTATCATATCATATTATACATATTATTTGAAATAAACAGGTTCTTGTTTATTGCTTTTGAATGACTAGCAGGAACCTCAGTCAACACCGCATTTTCATTTAACAATCTGATGTTAAGCTTCCAAATAAAACCAAGCGGTTGGCCTGCACCTGAGACCTGAGCGTCTCTATTTCTATCTCAGAGAAATTCCTTTTTTTATTGCCGGATGTCGCTTATCCAAGTCGTAAATTCTAAGGACGTGGCCTCTAACCTGCGAATATATTTGAGCGTGATATTTAAATTACGATTGTTTTCTTCCGTCTGATTTATTAACACCCGTTTATTCGTACACTGGAATTGGAGTGATACGAACGTTTCGTGAATCACATGTGAGCCTCATTGTAAGAAGATTTCTGCGCTCAGATCTACGCTGGTTTCTACGCATGTTTGATATAAATGAGGGCAAGTGTAACCAAGGCCCCTGAACACAGTGTAACTAAGGCCCCTGTTCTAAATGGCACTTTGCTCCCTACATGGTTCCCTTTTTAAATGAGGCCCTAAGCACACATACACACAAACAGACATGTGCACACACACTCTCAGTTACATTTCTGTCCTATTACCTGCACAAAGTCAAAATGAAGGCAGCAGTTTCCATGTAGCAGAAGAGGACAGAGTCATCTGTTACCAGCTATTTTAATGGGAAATGCAGACTTAATATAGCCAGTGGTCCTGCCATTATTCACCAGGACTCATTTATTTTATAAATTGATAATTAAAGGTTTTACAATTGAGCTTCATGTCGGCAGAGGGGGAATCTTTCTGTTTTCTGTGTCATCACTTTTCATCTTTTCTGTTTGACTCTCGGCTCATTTTATATGAATTTATTTTTATTTTTTACTCAACAGACCAGTTTTTAAATACTTTGATACCTTTAATGTGTAGAGTGCCAAATGTGTGGGGTTTGCAGGGTACAACGCAAGGCAAGTTTACTTTTCGATTTTCATACACAATGGCAATTCAAGGTGCTTTAGATTAACAGGAAAACATAAAAATTTAAAACAGAATAGAAAATTAGAGCAATTAAAAGAAAAAAGAAAAATAGTACAGTTAAGAAATAAGATGCTGAACGAAACATATAGTTACAGTACATTTTATTGGTGCATTTAGCCAGTGGTAATTCTGAATTCAGATGAAGCAAGCCAGTCTTCATTGTAAAAGTAAATATTATGCATGCAGAGGACGGCTATGGAAGGAGGCTTGGCTGCTAATCTGAATAATCTGCCCTTCAGATAATCATTAAGTACTTTCCCTTATCAGTAAGTTAGAGTTTTCAGTTTTTTTTATCTAGGCCCCTATTTAGTCAGGGTGAAACTTAAGTAAGCATTAACACACAACAGACTGTGCGTTGCCAGGGAATAACCGCACACCTCAGCAGTGTAGAACGCCACTCGTGTTAATGCACTTATAAAATGGTTGCCGACATTTTATTTGTGAAAATTAATGTTTTCATTATTATTTTTAGTGAAAGAAGATGGTTGCGAGGCATTATTGTCTAACATTGTCCCCAACACTCCTCTTACTGTTGCCATGGATCATTTAGATTGTTTATTACAAGGTCTGAACACTTTTATGTACAGTATCATTTAATTTAAATGGCATTCATTTTCCAGTCTTCTTTTGGGGTTGCATTTGTTTTATGCAATAAAATGTTTAGTTGATACCAACACCACTGTCAACAATCAGCCTCCTAGCCGTACTGTACTGACGACATTATGGTTAAGGCAGTCAAGCAAACATCTTTGCAGTTTTGGATTGCAAGCGCGTTGTTTTTCTGCAGACATTTATATACATCCATCAAAAGCCTTATATTTGTACTAACTACAGTACTGCATGAGTACTGTGTGAGGTGTCTAGGATTATTACTGTCTGCGCGTAAGTGTGTCATACTCTGCGGCTTGAGGTAGATTGTAAAAATATCAACGTTTTTATAAATGGTAATGTCTAAAAAGTCTATTCTTTCTAGATTTCTCTCTGCTGTCAATTTTAAATTTGGATCTGATGAGTTAAGAAAGAAAAACTGTGACGGGAATATCTGTGCCATTCCATAGGATTTCATCTACATACCTTTTCCAAAGAATGACATGATGGTGATATGGATTTTTTAAAAACATCATAATATAAATTTCTTCCCAGTGCCCCATGAATAGTTTGGCATAGTTAGGGGCAAAAGCAGCACCCATCGCAGTAACCATGAAAAGCCTAAATTAATTAATTAAGCATATGAATATAAATGCAAACACTAATTTCTACTAGTAAACAAAGTGTTTGCTTATGTTGTTCTTTGCATATATTCTTTGCACCTTACACCGTTGTTCTGTACATTACCTTGGGTAAATGAACTCATTGCAATGTCCATTATAAGGTTTGTACAGAATTTGGGTGTTTATCCCTAAATCTTTTATAAACCGTTCACTTGACACAGTCGTGCGCTGTCAAAGTGCGGGATTCATTTCAGTCGCATTTAAAAAATATTAAATATTATATAGAAAAAATAGTTTTTTGTACTCGAACAAAATTAGCGTTCGTCATCAGAAACATGCACTTCATTTAATTTGCGCTGTTAGTAAAAATAATGTAATAGCCCACATAAAATATAGCTAATGTAATTAAACACATTCAGTTCCCCCACCCCGGGTCGTCTGAGCCCCAAGTGTTTTGGTCTGGTGATGTCTCGTGGCGCGCCTGGTCGTTAATGTTTTCACAACTGATCAGAGGACAATTTGCGCAAATTTCAATGACAGCAGGAAAGAGAATTCAAACTACTAACAACATGTAGGAAACACACAGGGCGAGCATCCGGTTTGGCAAAGTGACGCAAATCCGGAAGTGCCTTAATCCTGCATTATGTCTGAATTCCTGCTGGGGCAATACGTCTGGTTACAAAAGAGCTTGGTTTCTGTAGAAGTCTATGAGAAAGAAAGTCACTTCTCAATTGATTTACTACCTCGGTAAACTTAATAATGAGTGAGTATATGGTCACAGTCGCTCGATTTAAGACTTCTGCAATACATAATGATGTGCATTTTCTTTTATGGTCTCGTTGATTTTAAAGCAAAGGGTCATTTAGATAGTTGGCAGTTCGTTTTTTCCGGTAATTAACATTACATTTTGTTTTATATTTTGTTTTAATACTGTTTTTCGTTAGCCAACGTTAGCCTCCCTACTCTTAGAATGGTTTGTGCTCTTTATATTCATCTTTGATTCAGGTTAATATGCCCTGATTGTTTAACAAGTATAGCCATTTTGACTTCACTCTCCCAATACTGATAGAAGACAATGTATTTTTAACAGATCCCATATTAAAATGAATTGCATCTGTAAAATATATACAGTGGGCTCCAAAATGACTGGCACCCCTGACTGGCAATGCACAAACAACACTTTAATAACATATTGTGGATCTTTTTGTAGCCATTACTAGATCTTTTGTTTTTTTGTGGTCTTTTATTTTCTTCATGGTGTTGGATGGCGAAGGGATATTGCATGCGTGTTACCTCATTTTTATACCACAGTAGAACAGGAAGTGATGGTAATGGCTCAATATACTTCCTTAAGACTTAGATTACCAAAGTTAAACCAGGACATAAAATCCACTTATTTAAGTTACAGGTTATTTACAATCTTTAGGGTGCCATTGATTTGGAGGACATTGATTATTAATTTAATCAATAATGATTTTGTTTGGTTCCATTGAGACATGAATAAAGTACAGTATGTTTCTCACATGTTTGTATTTTGAGTTTATTTCTATAATTGTATTGTTTATATTTTTACAGTATTGTTTGTGCATTACCAGTCAGGGGTGCCAGTCATTTTGGAGCTCAAATCTCTGATAGTACATGGGTTAAATTTTAACTGGCATCAATTCTAGAAACAATGCAAATTCTACACCAGACAAATGAATCACTGATACTGATTTCTAATAGTTTTGAAGTAATCTGTTACTCATTTTAATTGCACCTGCTTTTCTAGTATGCTGACACAGAACATTCTAATATTATTTTATTATTAATAATAATAGTTGATTACCAATCTATAAGCCATTAGTTGTCACATGTATGTTGTCAATACATTGACTACTTTTAATGCATTGGCTTGTTACCCATTATATTACTACTATGTATAACTAATGGTACCCTGTTTACTTCTTAGGGCACTCCTTTTAACCAGGGCTATGTTAAGAGATTAAGCAAAGGGTGTTATTATGAACTCAATGAGAGTGCTTTGGTTCTCTAGACTCAGCTCCACGTGACTTGGTTCGTCTGATTGCATGTTGAGGAGTACATAATGATTAATTATTAATGCATCGCCATTCGCCATGTTTGTTTGTTTGTTTGTTTGCTTGCTTCATCTGAATTAAGTAATCCTTACATGTCAAATTATGAAACTGGTTCAGTCACTTTTTAGAAGTCTGACTGTTGTAGGTTAAGTTATGAGTCAGTTTTTGATAAAGCTACATTCCGGAATTTGGTTTTACCGCAAAACAGTGGTTTTGTTTGCTATAGAGGTGACCTTCAAGCATATTACACAAGTTAAATCCTTTTGTTTTTCAGTAGGACGTTGTTCGCAGCCCAGGTCAGGTGTTTACTAACAACACATGGTTTGCAGCCCTGTTCTTTTTGTCTTAACGTGTTTACCAGCAGGGTTTCCCGCACCACTTTGCAGTCAAGGCGGTCGCCTAGACAACCGATGTCTTCCGCCGTGACTTTGCAGTCTCAAAATAGGAAATCTGACGTGTATTGCGCTGAAACAGCTCGTTAAAATGACGTTTTGCGTCTGAACAGCGCCATCTGGTGGTGTATTAATGTCTTTGCGCGCAGTCACCAGCATCCATAAGCAGTCTAAATACCTTTGCATAATGCGACTGTGATGTACTGCACACTATGGTGCCCCCCCCCGTTAGAAGTTTCTTGTGTCCATCAGGTGGATTCTTGCTGATATTTCGTTGTCCCAGAGCTCCAAAAGCTCCAAATATCTGGTTTGGCTCAAAATATATTATAAAATATATTATAAAATATATTGTCAAAATATCAAAACAACTGTTGGAAATAGGATCTGCAAATGGCCACACTTTTTTTGTAAAATGGACAGTCAGCGGTTAAAATTGGTACTGCAGTCCAAATTCAAAATAGTCGTCTCCCTCCGCCCCCTCCTCCCCAGAATCGAAACTAACGTTGACAAACAAGATCAGCGTAACCATGACAAGCAAACCGTGTTTTGTTTTAGTCGTTTAGAAAAATGGTAGAATCTATCTCTGTTGATCTTGTTAATTTATTTGCTGCTTCCATGGCTGTAGCGCGCTGGGTTTGCATTTTTACAGGTATGCCTGTCAACCCGGTCATGCTGTTAATGGGCAGTTGATAACCACACACAGGCAGAAACATGAACATAAATTCTGTCATGGAACGTTACTTTCAAAAAGAAAAAATACTGACATTAGCATTGTTGTCAGAAAAGATAGTATTTCAGCTTAACATGTTTCCTTAATAGCTGATGTGGCATCGGTGTCATTTTGTGATTTATTACAGTACATATATTACATATTGAACCTTTAAATGTAGTCATTGATCAAGTATTTCAACCGGAAATGATTCATAGTTCAAATTTTGCACCCCATCAGTACCTTTTGTTAGTCCAAAAATTGACACCAAATATATTAAAACAAAACCTGTGCTGTTTACCAAAATTAGGGTTGGGAAAAGCTTTTTAAAGTACTGATCGGGGCTTTAAATTGAAAGTACTCATGTTCAGTAATGGTGTCTTATTCTATTTTGATCTGTATTGTGTCCATTTCTCTTTCCGTAGATATTAAAGACTCCCTCATGCAGGCACTGGCCAGTTACGTTTGTTACCCACAATCCCTCAGGGCTGTAGAAAGGATCCCAGAAGAACAGTAAGTTGTATGTGTGTGTGATTTCTGCTTATAAAAGAGTAATTTAAACTTAAACTTATGAGTGTTCCTCATTGGCATAGGCTTATAGGCTGTGCTTCCTTGATCTGCCATCCATCCAAGAGGCCAGTAATGGAGCTATATTTCAAAAGGTTTGATGTCGTTTGTAGAGAGCCAAAGTAAATAACAACATGGTCAGGTAATAATGAGACAAAGTACAAACCGATCATGCTGTTGACTATATGAACCAACACTGAGCTGTAAATAGCGAGCTTTGCTCAGCAGGGTGTCAGACATGTCACCTTCACAGTAATTAGCCTATTTCAATAAACATGTTCTACACCGAACCCTAGAACGAGGTGTCGCCCAGACAGAGCCGGGAATTCCACCAAAGCAGTGAACTGAATTGTTTTTCTGCTGGTCTTTCAAGTCTATAGACTTTACTGACATGGAAAGTTTGGTTACTTTGTCAAAGTCTACAAGAAATAAGAGTAGTCAGATCAACGACATTCGATAATAATATGAAACCATTTTACCATTTGCATAATAATGTTTGTAACCTGACATTTTGTCGTGGATGTATTGTTCGGTTTATATCTATATGGAATCACTTTCATACCTCGTGAAATTCCTAGTTTAATTCTGGTGGTTTTAATGACAAATACACAGTATTCAGTTTTCCTGGATGTGTTTTTGCTTGATAGTGCCACTTTTCCATCCAATCAATCAATCAAATGTATTTTATAAAGACCTTTTACAACAGCAGTCATCACAAAGTGCTTTGACAGATACAAGGCCAGTGGCCAAGCTACTGACTGCACCTTTAATAACTGTGTGCGCGCGCCTGTGTGCGCGCGCCTGTGTGCGCGCGCCTGTGTGCGCGCGCCTGTGTGCGCGCGCCTCTGTGCGCGCGCCTCTGTGCGCGCGCCT
>JACXGM010019672.1:0-18279 GCA_016801145.1 Umbra pygmaea
AATGGGATAGTAATTCATGTAAGTTATCTTGTGCGGTCTGCTCCTATCTTTCAGCTGTTATTACGAACACAGTTCGGGTTAAGTAGCCTATTCCTTTGTCTGACTCGCGGGCAACGCTCTAGTTTCCCGGGTCTGTGGTATTTCAGTCCGTAGCTGTTTACACACGGATAAATGATCATTATGAGGTCAGAGAGTTAGTCGGAAATATCCAACCACGTCTATTCTATAAATCCTCTATAGGCATTTATTAAGCATTTCTCCGTTCTTAACCCAAACTATTGCAAAAGGGAAAAGGAAATATATCATTTATTAATGTATTAATTTATTGTGCATATTAATTGGTATCCTTTTACTCCCGACTACATCATCCATTGCAGGTTTTTGGTTACTCCCTACTGTGGTTTGTATGTCCTTATACAGTATGGTCCTTCGTTTTGGTTCAGTGTTCCCAGCTGGTTTATGTTAGTCATTAGCAGGGATGCTGACAGGGCACAGAACACAACTCCATATTTTGGGTCCCCGCTAAAAAAATATTACTGTGCAAAAACTACATTTGGACCCCCTGAGGGCAGGGACAACAATCCCAGTTGTCCCCCTGTCAGCGTCCCTGGTCATTAGTGCATTATTTAATCCCTTCTGTTTCTCCCTATGTTGTCAGTCATTACCCTGTCCATGTGGTTCCTGTTCTGTGATTCAAGCTTCAAGTTCAAGTAGATAATATTGTAAGTCACAAGTTTTTTAGTAGCCAGTTGTGAGAGTTATGAGTGTTTGTTGTTTTGTTCATTTGAGTGTCTATACACAAGGATCTATTTCAGTTTGGAATAGAAACGTTATTCTAGTTTGGAAAACTCATCTGTCTCCTGCTATTCCTACACATCAAGACAGAATGATCAACCTTTATAAGGAGACTTTCTTTCTTTAATGGAGGACATGCAATGCCTTCAAGGCAGTACATGGACATGGAGGAGAACTTTTCAGACGAGGAAGAAATCTGAGGATTTTAACGACAGTGAGGAGGATTTGGAAGGGGTAATTTCTATGAAGCCCGATTTCCTCTACTACACTGGTTTGTGATGCCTTTCTACCTGCACCCACCTTTCCATCTTCAGGCAATATCTTAAACACTCCAGTTAAAGTCTCCAATACTACAATCCAGGCCTCAATGTCCACAGGTCAGGTCTCCATCCCTCCTACCTGGGCCTTCAACTCTTCAGGTCAGGTACCCAGTTCACTTACACGGACCTATTGTTCCCCAGGTCGGGTTCCTATTTCTCAAGTTAAGGCCCCATGTTCTTTAGTTAGGGCCCCATGTTCTCTAGTTAAGGCCCCATGTTCTCTAGTTAAGGCCCCATGTTCCCCTGTTAAGGCCCCATGTTCTCCAGATCGAGCCCCTAGCCCACAGGTTAGAGCCCTTAGCTCATTAGTAGGAGCTCTCAGCTCTTCTGTAGAGGGTCTTAGTTTCTAGCCTTAGTACCGAGTCCAGTAGTCTTGGTCCCCAGCCCCGTAGCCTCAGTTCCCAGTCCTGTCTCAAGCCAAGGCCTCTAGTTCGCAAGTCAGGGCCCATTATTCCCAAGTAGAGGCCCCATGTTTTCATGTCAGGGCCCCAAGTTTTCATGTCAGGGCCCCAATTCCTCATGTCAGGGCCCCAAGTCCTCATGTCAGGGCCCCAAGTCCTCATGTCAGGGCCCCAAGTCCTCATGTCAGGGCCCCAAGTCCTCAAGCCAGGGCCCCAAGTACTCAAGCCAGGAGCCCTATGTCCCAAGTCAAGGCCCCATCTACTCCAGACAGGGCCACTTATTCCCAAACCCGGGCCACTAATTCACAAACCAGAGCCCCTAGTTCTCCAGTTAGAGATAGATCTTTATTAATCCTTTGCATGAAATTACAGTGTCGTAGCAGCTTCAACACAGACATAGCACTACACATTTACAGTTCCAGCCCTTGTCTCACTCCCCACTGAGAAGTTTGACGGAGATTCCACAAAATTGCACTTTTTAATGTGTCAAATAGAGGACTTCTTTCACCTTCCTATATGTGGTTCTTTATCTGAGAGGGACAGGGTACTACTGACTATGTTCTGGCCGGCCAGGTTCCGGACTTCGCTCAGGCTCTCTGGAGTGGAAGAAGTCCTTGTGTGTATTCCTATGAGGATTTCACTAGCCTACTTCAGACCATATATGGCTCCCCAAAGAGGGGTACATCAGCCCAAGTCCTCAGTAGCTACGCTACAGCCCGAGTCCTCAGCAGCTACGCTACAGCCTGAGTCCTCAGCAACCACGTTACAGCCGGAGCCTTCAGTAGCCACATTACAACCTGAGCAGCTCTGCTAGCGGAGACTTCAACAGATTCACCTATTGCCCGCTGTTACTACTCTACCAGCGCTGCCTGCTACTGCTGCGCTACCAGTGCTGCCTGCTGATGCTATACTACCAATGATGCCTGCTGCTGCTATGCTACCAGTGTTGGCTGCTGCTGCTACGCTATCCGTGCTACCAACTGCTGCTACGATACCAGTGCTGCTTGCTGCTACGCTACCAGTGCTGCCTGCTACTCCTACCCTACAAGTGCTGCCTGCTACTGCTACACTACCAGTGCTGCCTGCTACTGCTACACTACCAGTGCTGCCTGCAGCTGCTGCCAAGCTTCTAGAGCTACCTGCTCCTGCTGCCAGGCTTTCAGATCAACCTTATACTGCTGCCAGGCTTCCAGATCTAACTGCTACTGCAGCCAGGCATCCAAAGCTACATGCTACTGCTGCAAGGCTTCCAGAGTTACATGCTGCTGCTGCCAGGTTTCACACTGTCCTGCTGCCTGGCCCCTGCCAGGCTTTTCCTGCTGCCTGGACTCCGCCAGGCTTTACTGTTGCCAGGCCGCCCCCAGTGTTCCCTGCTGTCTTGCTGCCCCCAGTGTCCCCTGCTGCCTGGCCGCCCCCAGTGTCCCCTGCTGTCTGGCCACACTAAGAGTTTCTCTCCTTTTATGCCCATAGCAGCCAATGACCCAGAGCTATTCTTTGCAGCATGAGATGGTGCATTGTCATGCATGAAGATGATTTTGCCAAGGAAGGCACAGTTCTTCTTTTTGTACCATGGAAGAAAGTGGTCAGTCAGAAACTCTATATACTTTGCCGAGGTCATTTTCACACCTTCAGGGAGCCTAAAGGGGCCTACCAGCTCTCTCCTCCCCCCAAAGGGTTCTACCAGTTCTCCTTATGATTCCAGCCCAAAACATGACTCCGCCACCTCCTTGCTGATGTCGCAGGCTTATTGGGACATGGTGGCCATCCACCAACCATCCACTACTCCATCCATCTGGAACAACCAAGGTTGCACGACACTCATGAGTAAACAAGACTGTTTGAAAATAAGTCTTGATGTATTTCTGGGCCCACTGCAACCGTTTCTGCTTGTGAGCATTAGTAAGGTGTGGTCGAATAGTAGTTTTATGCCCAACTGCAAGCCTCTGAAGCATCCTACACATTAAGGTTTGCAGGACACCAGCAGCTTAAAATACCTGTTTGCTGCTTTGTAATGGCATTTTAGCAGCTGCTCTCTTAATCCGATGAATTTGTCTGGCAGTACGCGTTATTTTTTTGCATAATAATTTGCATAATAATTTGGAACGTGGTGTATTGTTTAATGTCTTTGTTACACATATTTAGGCCTCTGACAGGTGCATTAAAGGAGCTATTTATTTTGTACTGTGACAATGGACAACTTCCTCTTTCAGTTAATAGTTTACAAAAGCTGCACATTAATTGAATTACTTATGGTAATTTAAAAATAATCTGAAAAACCTATTGTGACAATGATTCTCTACACTAATCAGTTCTTATTTTGTCATTTGAACAGGAGAAGCAATACGGAGATGATGAGCTGTGATTCCACACCACTTTAATATCAATTAAGCAATTGATAGCAATTGTGCTATTGTGCGTAAGATATTACTGGCTAATGTAGGGAAACATTATTCCATATGAAATCGCTTTTCCATATTATTAAAGTAACAAGGAATAACATTTTTACCGCATTTATAAGCTGGCCACTAAACAACAATATCGTAATTCCATGCTCACCTTTATTTTCCACACACCTGAAGAACTACCCAGTGAAGGACATGAAACACTACTACTGGATATAGTGCAGCAGATTAATGGCATATTTCAAGAGAATCATTTCAAATTGAAAATCGTTTCAAATTGAAGAGTATTTCTGCCTAATTTTATGCTTGCATCACCATTTGAAATTGAAATAATTAAAAAATCATCAGGAACAGTGGCCATCTTTAAAAATGCAGCCATCTTGAATTTTTGAGGGACAAGCATATAAACGTCCCATGTCTTCGAATTATATTACAAATTCCTCTGGGTTTGAAAGTTGGTGGAAACATTTAGGATAGTGTAAGTACACAACTAAGACATGAAAATAATATAGGTATATTGATGTTTGCTTTTTTAATGCAAGGTACGTCTTTTGTTATACCTTTAAATACCCCATTGATTACTATAGTACACAGCTGCGTAAAACACGCGGGTGTGCGTAATGAGCAGAGGTGGGACCAAGTCATTGTTTTCAAGACACAAGTCACATTTGGCTGCAACAATAAAGCAACAATAAGACTAATTTTCATGTTTCCTTCAAAATAAAGTCTGCAGAGTGTTTATAGTAGAGCCCGACTGGTAAAGGATTTTTAAGGCCAATACCGATACAAATATTTGGAGATTTAAAAATCCGAAATTCCGATATGTTGGACGATATATATATATCTATATAAAAAATCCAGAAACGAGTAACAAAAAAAGATTTCCCTAACATAAGTTCTTTGTAGTTATTTATGAGTCCTCACTAAAATAATATGATAATGCAGTTTAAAAATAAACTTGTTTGTTTTATTGTCACAACAGAACAGAGGAACATCCAAATATATTAAAGTTCTGATAAATATATAAAAAAATGCCTAATATCGGCCAATATATCGGTCAGGCTCTTGTCTATAGTTTTAGTTTGCATTATGTACACTACATTTTCAAAGGTAAAATTGATGTGGGGGAAATTATAAATGAGGAAAATTTTATATTTCAATAATACTTTACATAGTATAAAGAATATTATAAGGTGGAGCACACTGAGAAATGGTAATTACACAATTTGTAATGATACACTCCAAATGTAAAAGAGAACAATGTTTATTTTTAAACAGGTATGACTGTCCAAGGAATAAGGCACAGAATAATCCAAAACAAGGCAGAGGTCAGACCGGAATAGCAAATAGCAAATATATGGCTAAGGTACAATAGGGAAATCCACAGGCAGAATAATCCAAGAACAAGGCAGAGGTCAGACCAGAATAGCAAATAGCAAATATATGGCTACGGTACAATAGGGAAATCCACAGGCAGAATAATCCAAGAACAAGGCAGAGGTCAGACCGTAACAACAATACATGAATGAATGCTCAGTAATAAGAACACTGTACTTACAATACCTTGCAAAGAGGCAAGGAGAGGTGTGTGACATAAATACTGCATGGAGTGAGTAGGTGTGGTGAATTAGGCTAATTGTGTCCGGGTATGGGAAATGTAGTTCTTAGGAGACCTGACTAGGAAGCTGTAGTCCATAGGAAGAAGAACTGGGGAATGGGAATTGTAGTTCTGAGCAACATAAACAAAGGAAGTGGTTGTTTCCAGGGAAGGGTAACTAGGAAACGTTACACACTTCCTCTCCAAAGATAAGGAGCACAAGCTAATTAAAACAAAAAACATCAAAATAGGATTTTTTATATTCAATAATGTTCTCTATATTAATTTAATCTCTAACCATTTCTCAGTGTGCTCCAATTTATAATATTATTTAACGTAAAGTATTATTGAACTAGAAAATGTTCCTGATTTATAATTTTCCCATATAGATTTTATCTTTGAAAATGTAGCTTACATAATACAAACTAAAAGTGTAGACACTCTGCAGACCTTTATTTTGAAGACAATATGAAAATTTAAAGTTTGATTTTTGCATTCAAATGTGACTTGTGACTTGAAAACCATAGCTGTTTCCCAATGTCAAGGAAGGATCCTTCGAAGTCGGAATTTCAAGGGTGCTACGTCATCAAAGTCTGTCGAAGTTCTGTTCCAGTGTCAAGGATCCTCCGAATTTCAACCAAGGACTGAGTCCTTCGTTCTGAGAATGTCCTTTTCTTTAGACAGTAAAGGATGCATATGTGTATACTTCGCGCTCTCAAATCACCCACAATCCTATGCGCACGGCTTTACCGGCTTGTTTAAAAAATAAAAAATGGCGGACATTAGTGGAGACGGAGCAATATGCTTTCAAATGTAAGTATCTTTAGTGTTTAACGTTATCGTACAATTGTTAAAACGGTAGTATATGTAAGTAAAGTTTAACGATTAAATGCCAGTACAAACTGTTGAATTGCAGCGCCGAATGCAGACCTTTTCACTGACGTAATGATGCAATGACGTGCACATGCTAGCCTGTTCCATTACGTTCCATTTACATGTTCTCCGAATGCTAAGAAGGAGTCTCACCTAGCCTCTGAAGGACCTGACTTGGAAGGATCAGTACTACCAAGGAAGGATCCTTGACATTGAGAAACAGCTCATGACTTGGTCCCACCTCTGGTAATGAGCACCATAGAGACTAGCTAGAAGCCTCATGTCAAGGCACTAGAAATGGGTGACACACCAAACATGTGGAAGAAGGTGCTCTGGTCAGATGAAACCATAATCAAACTTTTTGGCAACAATACAAAACGTTATGTTTGGCGTAAAAGCAACACAGCTCATCACCCTGAACACACCACCCCCACTGTCAAACATGGTGGTGGCAGCATCATGGTTTGGGACTTCTTTTCTTCAGCAGGGACAGGGAAAATGGCTAAAATTGATGGGAAGATGGATGGAGCCAAATACAGGGCCATTCTGGAAGAAAACCTGATGGAGTCTGCAAAAGACCTGAGACTGGGACGGAGATTTGTCTTCCACCAAGACAATGATCCAAAACATAAAGCAAAATCTACAAAGGAATGGTTCACAAATAAACATATCCAGGTGTTGGAATGGCCAAGTCAAAGTTCAGACCTGAATCCAATAGAGAATCTGTCGAAAGAACTGAAAACTGCTGTTCACAAACACTCTCTATCCAACCTCACTGAGCTCGAGCTGTTTTGCAAGGAGGAATGGGCAAAAAATTCAGTCTCTCAATGTGCAAAACTGATAGAGACATACCCCAAGCAACTTACAGCTGTAATCGCAGCAAAATGTGGCACTACAAAGTATTTTGCACGCCCAATTTTTCAGTTGTTTATTTGTTAAAAAAGTTTGAAATATCCAATAAATTTTGTTCCAATTCATGATTGTGTCCCACTTGTTTTTGATACTTCACAAAAAATTACAGTTTCTTATGTTTATGTTTGAAGCCTGAAATGTGGCAAAAGGTCAAAAAGTTCAAGAAGGCCGAATACTTTTGCAAGGCACTGTACTCGATTTTCTTCTCATACATTCCTGTAGCGTAAAAGTGCATTTTCCTGTTGAAGTCTGTCCTCCATTGACTTCAATGGGGCTGGTTTTAACAGTTTTTTCAGTGCTTCGAAACAAGACTGTCATTGGATAAATGCTGCGATTATGTCCCGCCCATGGATGCTCAGCGTCTCTGGGGGTGAATGGAGGAGTGGGCTCAGTCTCATCACAGAAGTGTAGTCGAAAGACAAACTGCTGCAACCTATTTCTTGGTATTTGCTTGCCGAAATTGCTAGCCAAATTTCATCATACATTTCATACAATTATACACCACATTCCTTGTTTCAGTTTTCCCACATTTCCTCTTTTGAGTTTAATATTGTTCCATCACTTTGATTTCGGGAGACTGAGGTCTGAACTTCAAGTCCTGTATTCAGATCAGGACTTGCAGGTTAACAAGGGAAATCTGTGTGATTACTTGGTGTTCCTTAAAGACATGGAGTTGGACAGTGCAATGCCTCAGCTTTACAAACTGTTCTCATTAGTGGCAACAATTGGAGCTACATCTGCAGGTGTAAAAAGGAGCTTCTCCTGTGTAAAGCAGCTGAAGTCCTACACCCCTGACACAATGGGCCAAGGCCGTTTAAGCAGCCTAACTCTTTTCTTGAAAAGGAACGTAGGGCAGAATTTACGTATAAATAAATAAAAAATATTTATGATGTAGGCCGAAAATTAGCGATCTCCTCTTTGAAAGACAAGCAGCCGCCACTGGTCCCTGTCACTATTGGAGCCCAAAATCAGAAAAGCCCAAAAGGGAACTATTTTTAGTAGCGTAGATTCTGCTAGGGTGGAAGTCAGGGACGGGCGTATAAATCACGGTGGACGGGCGTAAAAATTTGCGACTTTCATGCCGGTGGTCACAAATTCAAATCCAGATGGATACTTTGTGTGTGTTTTGTTGTCCATTGCAGCGTGATGCAGACAGGCGATTGTGAGATTTTTTTGTAATGTTAACCCTGACCTTAATCCTAACCTTAACCTCAGTAACGTCATGCCTAACCTTAAATGTTTAGTAACCTCATGCCTAACCCTAACCATCAGTAACCTTATGCCTAACCTTAACCGTTGTTATCCTCATGCCTAACCTTAACTCTAATCTTAACTGTGAAAGTTACAATATATTTTCAAACACTATGGAATGTATGGAATGTGTGGAATGTTCTCGCATGAATGCGCGAAACAAAACATGCAGGTGCAACGTAATAGAAGGAAGAATATAGCCTAATTGCAAAACTTGCAGCAGACACTTTAAAAATATTCCAAATATGTTAAAATATAATGTAATTCATGTTTTCAAATAAGCTTCCTGAGAACGTAATTTGAGAGAACTTCTGAGATGTACGGTTGCCTACTGGTAGCATGAGGTCGTATCTGCAGCCCATCCAGTTTACACAAGTAGTCCAGCTTTTTCAGTATGGCACATTCATACGTACCATTGCAAGATGGTTTGCTGTGTCTCCCAGTAGTCTCAAAAGCATGGATGTGATACCAGGTGACGAGCCGTTTCACAAGGAGACCTGGACAGGGCTGTAGAAGAGCATCAACTCAGGACCAGGACTGGTATCTGCTCTTTTGTGTGAAGAAGAACAGGAGGAGCACTGCCAGAGCCCTACAAAATGACCTTCAGTGCGCTACTGGTGCATACTATGCATACTTCTGACCAAACTGTCAAAAACAGACTCCATGAGGGTGGCATGAGGGCCTGACGTCCTCTAGTGTGACCTGTGCTCAATGTATATATGTGTATATATGTGTATATATGTGTATATATGTGTATATGTATATATATGTATATATATGTATGTATATGTATATATATGTATATATATATATATGTGTACGTCCGGGCCCACATCTTAAATATATTCATATTAATAGTATTACAGTAGGTTATTATTAAGATATGATCAGTGCCTACAGTCCTCGACTTCCAATACCAGATTGATTTTTGACATTGTGTCTCCAATTAGTTGAACGCCTATGCCAAGCTATTTTGCTCAAAACTATGCTGAACAAAGCAATTTCAAAGTAGTTACTGTGTATAAAGAAGTTCATATAAAGAAAACAGTCAATTGACTGAGGCACAATCAAAGTATCTTGCAAAAATGTCACTGATGTTACAGACCATTTTGTAAAAATCAGTGAAATGGATATATTGAATAAAAATAGAAATTCTATATTTACAGAATAGGTCCACTGTTTCATGGTGGATATGTGTATTCCCTTAAATCCATTGATCTTAATTTATTTATTCAATTGATGTCCTTACTTGAACACTTACGCAGGAAGTCATTGTAATTGTTGCATGTTGTGTCTATATGTTAGTTTACTATAAAGAGTAAAAAAGTAACATAGCCTACATCATGCATCACTAAAATGGCAGATTATTATATTATGCAGGTTAATAAACCAAATAATGAACTGGATAATGTGCCACAGGAGTGGTTTCATACTTTGAATAAGTACTGACCAAGTAATATGTTGACTGCTACCAGGGCAGCTGACGGGGGGGACAACCGGGGATGTTGTCCAGGGCCCAGTCCTGAGGGGGGCCCAAAATTTAGTTTTTGCACAGTCATTTCTTTTAGCGGGGGCCCTAAATGTGGAGTTTGTCCCGGGCCCACAGATTCCTGTCGGCAGCCCTGACTGCTACAGTGCTTTTACTCTGTCCTTCTGCACTATACCTGCCTCTGACTGGCTGGCAGCACTTTCTGCAGATGATAGACAAAGGCAGTGTTTATTAATGTGCACATTATATTGACAACTAAACAATAATTTATATCACACGGAACAATCTGATTCTGGAAAAAACTGGGATTGACGGTTGGACATCCTATCTGTGTAACTTGCACTTTAATATTTAGTCACATTCACTACAAAACCTTGTTTTGAATTGAATACACCAATGTTAAAGCTACACTGTGTATTTCTTTGAGTTGATTCTTAGCAAAAACCCATTTTTTCTTAAAAAAATGTGTGCTCATTCATGTGTAATTACTTCCACCAACTAATCAAAGTATTTTTAGAAGTGTAGAATCTTCCATTCACAAAACATACAATGGTGGCGCTCGAATTGTGGCAGCCATGTAACGCCTCCATCTTTAAAATACAATAGCCAAAGAGGGACATACCTGGAAATTCAAGCTCGGCCTTTCGCGCTTTTACACTAATGGCACCGTGACGAATGCAAGAGGGAGATTACTTACGACTTCCGGGAAATTTCAGTCTGAAGATGTAAGATCATGCCTAATCTCGAGGACATGTAATGGCAGTTGTTTGATACTGGCCCAAGCTGTAGGCAAGAACGTTCGCCTGGTAACACGAACTCGGATTTTCGGTTTCAAAATAATAGCGCTCGTGGTTCATTGCATAGGTTCATGTTTTGCTAAAATCAGTATTCTGTTGGAATAAAACAGACTCTAGTGAATGTTTTTCAAATGTAATTGTGTTTTCACATGAGACAATGACAATGTATTCAATCAAATTGTGTGTAAAACATATTTGTTACTTTTATTAATAAAACATGTTAAATTATTATTTTTGCTTTCACATGCTCTTACTGTTTTTTACACACAATACAATTGCATTTGGTTACAATTCACGGGCTGTGTAGTGAATTAACAATGATTATTGCAATGAATCAAAACGAGCGCTATTGTTTTGAAAGAAAAAAACTAATATCCAGGTATATAATATCCATTGCTGATATAATAATGCAAGGGGCTTCAGTTGCTTGTCATATACAATTTTACCACTAGATGGGAGCAACTCTTACACAATGCAGCTTTAAAGGGAACTTCAGCTTTAATACGATGTGCAACTTGTGTAATAACTCTTAATATTGAGCTCAGAAGAGCCAGTTAATGAAGATAGCTACCCAGATCAGCTGAGAAAAGCCAGCCGTTCGTTGTTCATTTTCAGCGCGATGTGCACACAGCATGCTTCTGCGTGTTGCAAACTAAGTTCTCCTGTCCAGTGAATAATATATTGTATTTAACACAAAATTGTATATTGCTTGCTACTCATTTAAAAGTTGAACAATATAAACAGGCCAGCTAGCCGGAAACTTGTATCCAAAATCACAAGCATTGATGAGTAGTAGTACTTACTAGGGATGCTCATTTCGGGTAATTTTCGCGACCGACAACTGCAACTCGTTATCCGATTATTAACCATTAACTGATAAGATTATAAGATTCAATTGGCTTTAAATAAAAAATGTAATTGACGAATGTCTGTAACCCGTTAAATATACAAACATTTTTTTTCACTGATTTGTTTTAATGTCTAAACAGCATACAACAGATCAACAACAGCTTCCGTGTGCACCAGCTTTGCGTATAAGTTCACTTGGGTGCAAACTCCACACTAAATGATATGTTGAAACTAGTTAGTTTCATACTAAAGCTGTGTCGATGTTTGATTTCACCAAACTACACTGGCGTAAAGTCCACACCAACCAAAATATTGTTGCAGAAAATTTGTCGCAGACGTTTTCACTTTCTGTTGTCAATCAAAGGAAAGTAGCCTTGATGCAGTTTACCGAGTTGTCAAATTATAAAATGAAAACAGTTGGTGACAATCTGGAACAAGGTTGTTGCTTACAGGAGGCCTACTGCAAATAAGGGCTATATTTCATTAACACAAAACAAAATGTTGATAACGCTTGCTATGCATTATGTTACTAACTATACAATATCTGCCGAGCGCACACATTTATTGAAAATAAAGTGCATGTTGTCAATCACTGTGTGTGTTGTTTTAAAGATAACATTATTTTGTTGGCTATAATGCATCACGAGCATGATGAATTATAGCCGATAAAATAATATATGCTTCCCAATACGATAGCGTTATACGTTTCTATACATGAAAAAATGAAAGCGCAAGTTAATATCACAGTCATCAAAAATGTCCAAGGGTTGTCCTTTTAAATGAAGAATGTGTTGCAGACGCAAAACAGGCAGCTGGTATATTTCGCTCCTCATTACCTATATCTCCCCACCTTTCAAAACGAAGCGCCAGGCTCTGGTTGCGCGAGTCATGCGCCACGTGATTTAACAAATATAGGCTATATACGTAAAAAATAAAAAAATAAACTATTAAACTGTTTAACTGATAGTATTAATCGGTCAAATGTTTTACTTTCGGTTAACAGTTAAATGGTTAATATGAGCATCCCTAGTACTTACTGATTAGTCAACTCACCTGTCAATGTATATTTTAGCCATAGAAATTGAATAGATTTAATTTCTATGATTTTAGCATATAGGTAAAGCTACCGCAGCTGAACATTATCCTAAACTGAATTTCTCAGACAAGTGTCAATTTGGGTGGGGGATGATGTGATTTTTGTTGGGTCAGACCCATCTGCTAGCGATGGGGGTCCGAGACTGAGACCTACATGGGAAAATATGCACCAAACAAGCCACTTTGAAATTTTGCTGTTTTCATGAATATAAAATTTGGGTGACCCTCCGCCTAGACTAAAAAATGTTAAGTGACCCTACCCTCAACAATGAATAAAAAGACATGACTCTCCCTTATTTTCCTCCGGTGGTCCATTCCATAAATTCTAAACGGTCCCTTGGTCAATTGGATCATGCCCAGTGACAGTAGTTGCCACAAGTCGGCACCCGACATGATCATGAGAATCACTAACTACAGTGCCTTGAGAAAGTATTCGGCCCCTTTAAACATTTCAACCTTTTGCCACATTTCAGGCTTCAAACATAAAGATATGAAACTGTAATTTTTTGTGAAGAATCAACAACAAGTGGAACACAATCATGAAGTGGAATGAAATTTATTGGATATTTCAAACTTTTTTAACAAATAAAAAACTGAAAAATTGTGCGTGCAAAATTATTATTATAACTTAAAACCTTTTGCTGTGATTACAGCTGTATGTCGCTTGGGGTATGTCTCTATCAGTTTTGCACATCGAGAGACTGACATTTTTGCCCATTCCTCCTGGCAAAACCGCTCGAGCTCAGTGAGGTTGGATGGAGAGCGTTTGTGAACAGCAGTTTTCAGTTCTTTCCACAGATTCTCGATTGGATTCAGGTCTGGAGTTTGACTTGGCCATTCTAACACCTGGAAATGTTTATTTGTGAACCATTTCATTGTAGATTTTGCTTTATGTTTTGGATCATTGTCTTGGTGGAAGACAAATCTCCGTCCCAGTCTCAGGTCTTTTGCAGACTCCATCAGTTCTTCCAGAATGGTCCTGTGTTTGGCTCCATCCATCTTCCCATCAATTTTCGCCATCTTCCCTGTCCCTGCTGAAGAGAAGCAGGTCCAAACCATGATGCTGCCACCACCATGTCTGACAGTGGGGATGGTGTGTTCAGAGTGATGAGCTGTGTTGCTTTTACGCCAAACATAACATTTTGCATTGTTGCCAAAAAGTTCAATTTTTGTTTCATCTGACCAGAGCACCTTCTCCCACATGTTTGGTGCAATGCCCAAAAGCAAGAGTCTTTGCTAGTTTAAGAATATAATATTTTTTTTTATTATTGCTATCGGAAAGTGATTGTGCCATTGACCAACAAAAACCTGGTCTAAAGTCAATGGTGCAGTATGACAATGTTATTTTGACAGCAAATTTGTCAAATGCACCGAGGCGTATGCACAGCGCGTGTACACTATGCTTGTAGCACACACATAGGGAAGCGCAGCAGCACACAAACATGCTAAATATTACAAATAAAAATATTACGGTGAAAATGCACCTGGCTCTTAAAGGGAATGGGAGAGGAATCTCTGATTGGTTTATTGCATGTTACGCCCAAAACATACCTATGAATTAATGAAGACACTTAGTACAACCCTTTCAGAACATGCACCCAGCGCATGGACCCTTTTTTCCGCTGTCAAACTAGCAAAAGTAAATTTGGACACGCCCAAAGCGCACTTGCACCATGCGCTTCACGTCTTGCACTTAGATCAATAAAATAGACCTCAACAGTCCCACCCACAGCCAACTTCGGTAGTAAGAATACAATACGTTTTCTCCATTGACAATTCGAGTTTAAGCCATAAATTCGGAACCGTTGATGGTAGACTTAAAACCAGCTACGACATGACTAAGCGATTGTATATGCTCATATAGACGCCAAAAGTAAATGGGGCACCAACCTTGTTTAGAGATAAATATAAAAATATGTACACAGTCTTGTACGTTTGACTTTTTGGGGATTTGCGGTTAATTTTTTCACTCGAAATTATATTTTTTGTATGCTTATGAGTCACGTCGTAGCTGGTTAGCCTAAGGCATGGTCTTAAACTCTTTATATACAGATTTTTCCAGAAGTCAACGGGATAAATTAATGGGAAATTTACTTCCGGAACCCAAGCTCTCTCGGACGAGGGGCAGGACTGTTGAGCTCTATAGGGACCCATGATCTTGAGGGTCCAGATGGGTGGAATTACAATATATTAAGCTAATTATATGTACAGTGCAGACTAGGTGAAAGGTCAGGTTCGAAATAATTTATATGGAGACATTTTGGAGCACAAATTTCCTTTGCCCAAATTTCTTTTTGTGAAAAGCTACAGATTTATTTGAATGGAACATCGTAGACCTAATTAGTTTATCCGTAACTAAATAAGATCTAATTTGGTGAGTAGAACAAATAGAATTTGAAGTAATAAGAGTTGTGTATTTTTAACTTGTGTTAAAGGACAGGAAACAGTATATGAGACTTAAACTACCCGCAGCGGCGTTCTAAGCCGGCGCAGGAGGGATTTTTGTGTGCAAGTTGACCGGGGAGAAAAGTTCAGCCCACACCTGGGCATTCCTTATCCCTCGCCTCTATCGTGCAGTTTAGATTCCGGAAGCATTTCTGATTTTAGGAGCGAGTCAATGTACCTTAGATCTCGCACGGCTGTTGTAAAAGTAAAAGAAATAAAAAAAGATTTTAAAAAAATAAAAGAAATATATCATTTATTAATGTATTAATTTCATGTGCATATTAATATTATTCTCTATTTGTTCCCTAACTACACAGGCAGGGTCACTCTTTCTCTACCTCGATTGCTCATGAGGTTTATTGAACGACAACATATGTCTAATTGTAGAGTGATTGAGTAAACAGCCAATGAGCTATAGCATTATTTGTAAAAGTATATTCCCACAAAAAACGCAACGTGATGACCTTTTATCCGGTGGCCCAATCGATCCCATGATTGTGTTTAAACAGCCACGTGTGGCCTAGGATTACAGGGTTTTGAGGAGACGAAACAACCAGAAAGGCAATGGACTCAAAATGATTTCCTGATAATTGTAAACGAATGGGCTGGGTTTTTGTGGGTATGTGGGATATGAGACATCCATCGATAGTCAGTGCATCAATGCCACCGTAGTTGTGGGTATACCCAATTGAAGGACAAGGTCCTTATCAACTAAACTGCCATCAGCCCCAGAGTTGATCAATGCAGTGCATAGCGTAGACTGGCCCTCGTGATGTATAGTGGCTGGTAAAGAAATGTGAGGTTTGGATGAGGACTCAGTAGTACTGTGGCTTGCAAAAGTGGTCCCTATACTTTGCGGGCCTGGGGCCTCATTTATAAAGCTGGCGTACGCACAAAAGAAGACGTACGCATCTCTCTACGCAATAACTGGGATTTATAAAAAGCAAACATGACCGGAAAATGTGCGGTCCTTCACGGAAACTCTGACCCATGCGTACGCACAGAAAACGGGTGAAATGAGAAATGGCGACACCATCGGCAGATGGATGAAACACGTAGGCTATTGTAGATCCGTCTGAAACTGCAGAGCATTGTGTAACCGAAATCGAAATACTGCCTCTCATTAATAATGTGAAGATGTCACAAAGCCATGCATACAATTAACAGCCTGCAGAGAAATACAAACAATATAAAACAAGATTTTAACGTAAAGGCAAATGAAGGACATATTGCACATATTTGCAAAAAGAACACTCAAATATATTATGTAGGCTTATTATATTGGCATGTTATGTAATTCATCCTCATAAATAATACGGTAAACAGAACAAAATCATGTTTAAAACTAATATTCTTGTCGATGTCTCTGTCTGGCGGTGCAGATAAATAGATAAATAGATGATGATAAGATAGATAAATAGATAATAGATAGTCTTTATTGTCAAGTGGGGAATATTGTTTTCATAGTATAAATGTCGTAATAACATACAGAAACATAGTGTTCATTTATATGCATTTAGTATTTTTAAATGTGTTCCATCGTGATTCATGTCTTAACCATTTTGAAAGGTTCCAGATTTTCTATTTGTGCAGAACTATTTTACATTTACAATTAGATTAATACATCTGTAGATTATCAGATACAATCAAATGGATGGTTATAAAAAGCCATGCCATCACAATGCGTAATGACGCACAATAACTGACCTTGCAATGTTAGAAGATAATAATTATAATTATCCCAGTAGGCAACACGCAAGCGGGCCACCGGCGGCACGCCTGCTTTTTGCCACCGCGGCCGCTGAGCTTTTTTGCAAAGCGGCTGACCAGCGGCGAGCCGGCGGCAAGCCGCCTTTTTGCCGCGGTCGCCCCACCGGTGGGCCACTTTTAATTAACAATACCCTGATCAGCGGCGCACCCGCGGTGCACCCGCGGCAAGACGCTTTTTTGCACAGAACCCAGCGGGATGCCCAGGTATTAGGCTTTTTAATATTAATAAATAATATAATCAGATTTCACTTGCATCACAAATGACAATGCATTTAATTAAATCCTTACATTTTATTTTTCAAATAGTGCAAGAGCAAGATGAAGTTGAAAATGAAAACGCATTTAATTAAATCCTTACATTTTATTTTTCAAATAGTGCAAGGGCAAGATGAAGTTGAAAAAAACTGTGCATTATTCAGCAACATACAAATAAACATGTGCAAATGTATTTAATTAAATCTTAACAATTGTATTCACATTACTTTCAGTCCTCCCCAACAATGCAGATAACACTAGTAATAAAAATAATACTCTAATCAATATAAACAAACAAGAAAGTAAAAAGAGAGAGTCAAACTCCAATGTAGGTAGGTAGTGTCAGGACAGGTGGCTATGGATGTAGGGCCCTCAATCACCTTCTGTAGTGTTTTGTGGGCAAGGGCTGTGCAGCGCCTGTATCAAGCGGTGACAAACGTTGTGCTGGTGCCGTGTCTTCTGTATTCACGGCAGGTCCCTTGGACCCCCGCGTTGTCTCCTCCCACCTGCGCGGTCAGCTGCCCCTTTCAGGTACCTGGTGACCTGGTTCTGGACAGCCTCGTCAGTGGCATCCCGGGTGGCAGCATTCTTCCTTATTGCTCCTGTAATACATTAACCCATTAATGTATTCAAATGGTCTTTATTTTTTTATTTTATTTAACCTTTATTTAGCCAGGTGGGCACGTTGAGAACATTTTCTCATTTGAGACAGTGGCCTGGCCAAGATAAAAGCGTCGAGGTTTAGACAACAAGAAGTTACACATAAAATTACAAGACAAGGTGTGCACAATAAATAGTATAAACAGAGAATACAGTGAATGTACAATAAATAATACAGTGAGCAGGTCAAACAATAAGGCATTTGTAGAAGTAGTGCAACAGATGTCGATACAGGGAGGTAGATGGTTGGTGAATACAGTCACTTGGCGCTGTACAATACAGACAGTTATAAGAAGCAAAAAATGCAGAGTAGGGGCTGAGGTAGATGGGTACAATTGTTGAGGTACAAAGTGGCTGTGCGTAAATAA
>JACXGM010019673.1:0-12770 GCA_016801145.1 Umbra pygmaea
GGCAGCATGCCAGAGAGTCTGATGTAATGTCATAACATTCCAAGCACAGGTCAGTGTTAACAGTATTCCAGTTACGCATCAAGCTAGGCTCATCCTGACAATTAGCCTGCCCTGGACCAGGTTAGTTTCCCAGTATAAGTTGCCAGGGTAACTGAGTTTGAACTATTTTCAGTTAGCTTTATGGAACGAAATTCACTGAAAATAAGCCTGACTAACCAAAATAAGCCTGGCTTGTTTTCTAAACTAGTTTTATGGAATACCCCTCTGGACAAGATAACAGCTTCAAAAAAGGGCCTAGGTTTATGAATGACAAAGTCCCACTGTCATTTAACTAGATTAACTACTGGTATAGAACAGACAATCAGATTGGTTTCCCAGGTTGTGGGCATGGAAAAATAGCCCTTGACCTCGAGCCAAACAACCCCCCATAAGCTTTTTTCCCTTATAACATTGGTCGAGTGGCTTAGTGCAGGTGCTAATGGAACCAAGGGTGTATATGCCATCAAGAGCATGCCAAAGGTGTAGGAGGCAGTGTAACGAAAGGCTAAAGCCCACGTTAGCCAATCAGATTCCCTAAAATAGCCAAATGAAAATGTAAACTGGTTGCACTTTTGGCACAGTTGCATATTCTAACATGACTAATATTTCGTGAAAATAGCCTTCCGCCTGTCTAGAAATAAGTACTTTATTCATATGGAAAGTAAATTTAGCCTACCTGGCAATGATTGTGCAAACTGTACAGCAAAATTCTCTATTTTAGGTTCGGGTGCAGGCTTCTGAATGCAACTTTTGTCCAAATCACGGAAATTGGAAAAAATAATGGAAATCACAGAATTTGGAAAAAAATAAAACTGAATTGGCCAAAAAATAACACAGATTTCATAGGGCCCTATGCCTGCATGACTGTGATATGATTATCATTATGGTAAGCACTTAGCAAATACATGGGGCACACTTTTGAGCTCCAAATGTCCGTGGTAAAGCCTAATTGCATGCAAGTCTTTCAGCATATATGAAATGTGTTCCTTAACTGTCTCGTGTATTTTTGGTAGCACAGTTTCTGAGATCTATTTCCAAGAAGAAGTTTTATGTATATAGCGCCTTTCCATAGCTCAATGTCGCTTTACATTGTACATTACAATACATTTAGACATAAATTACAGTCACATGGTTACATGTATTCACATTATACAAAATGCATGTTAAATATATATGTTTTTAACTAGATCTTCTACAACCTGTTAAACAGTACCTTGGCTCTCAAGGCTCCATTAAACGGCAAAATCCCACATTTCTGACGACAGACAGGGGTTGGTCATCCAGGACAATAAACTCCAAGATTTTGTTGGTTACCTTTGTTGCTTTTTGTCTGTCTTTTGGGAAATTTATTTCATAGTTTGAAGGCAATTTCCAGAGTTTGCTGCTGCAATTCATCCTTTTTTTTTCCCCCTTAGCTTTGGTAAATTCGTCATGTTCTTTAGCGTGATGCGTCTTAAAATGTTTGATTAAGTTGCTGGTGTTTAAATATGCAACACTCGTGCCACCCCTCAAAATTGTTTGCATATGTTGCATGTCGCCGTCTTACTTGTGGGTACATCCAAAGTACTAAAGTACTGCCAAATCGCGGACATGATGCGCTAATGTTAGCTTCTTTTACCGAGGCGTCAGGTGATCAATTCTTCTTTGCCCCTCTAAAACAGCAGCTGCCGGTGGCAGTACAGCGCAACTGTTTTAAGTGCAGCGAAGAAGAACTGTGTCAGACCTAACAGAGCTAACCAGTAAATAGATTCCTATTTCTAATCAATTACGTGGTATCGGATCAGTGCCTGGACTCCAGTACTCGCCGATACCGATGCCAGCATTTGCGGCAGTATCGGAGTCATTTTCGATACTGGTATCGGAATCGGAACAACTCTAGCTTAAAGTAAAAATGTAGGCTTACCAATTCCAAATTATAGCTTCATAATGACAAGACAATAAACTACTGTCATATTATTTAATTATAAAGAAAATCTCAGACTTGTACAGTAAAACAGGTTGAAAATTAAAGCCTTAACAGACGTGAATAACTTTCCCACAGTCAGTGACAGCGTGATAGTCGCGTTATCTCCCTGTACCTGGATAACTTCCGCCGGAGGCTCCGTCACAGAGCTGCAGTGCACACACAACTGACCGGCGGAAGAAGTAGTTCCTTCACCTAACCGGATATAATTAGACCTTTCTGGTGTCAAAAAGTTACTTATGATAACTTAAACACTCACTCCAAATTACTGAGTTTAAATATCGATCTTTTTATGAGAATCGATACTAGAGCAAGAGACGTTGGGATCGTAAATATGAATACTTAAGTATCGATCCGCACATCACTTATTTTATTTAAAAATAACCGTGTATGTGTAAACGGGATCTTAAAACCAAACCATGTCCACAGTATCGACGTTGCACCCTTTTTAACAACACATTTTTCGCTTGTTGCTGAATAGATAATTCTACCTGCACCCTCCATTGTTTTTCCACCGTTTATCTAACTTCCAGATGTTTGTTTCTCGCGTGTGTTTGTGTGCATCACGCAGTAGGCATAAAGTTTTTAGGGGTGTGGTTTATTCCAAAATAGGATTATTCTCAGTTGTTGCAGGTGGCGGAATAGAAAAAATACCGGTAACAAATATAGCAAACTGCTACATACATGAAGACCGGTATATAGTTTTTTCTGGTATAACTTTCAGCCCTACCTGAACGCATTTGTCTGAAGCATAGATTGTATAATTGTGTGGCGGCCTGCAAGAACCAATCTGATGTCGCATTCACTCATTGTTGGCGATAGGTCAAAAAAGATTGAAAATGTGTTCGTTGTCAAAATTGATATTTTTATGTTTTTTATAGGTTACACACTTAACTTCATTGGGATGTACAAAATAACCATGATTACTTGTGAAAAACAGTTAATTTTAATGTTTTTGGACATGTTAGTTAGCCAGATTTAACGAAAGCTTCGTTACGTTGCTCTTTTGAGTGCTGCAGCAGACAGACCCAAACAACCGATCATTGAAGTCAGCCTGTATTAAACTTAAAAATAACTTGCTAAAAGTTATTAATCTAGGCTTGTATTTTAAACTGACATTTACATTCACAACGTGAACATGAACAAAAGGATTTCTTTCCATTTACGCAACATCAAAATACAGTCTCATTTTTAGAAGAGGGTTGAGCCCATGCTGTGAAATGCTTATCAGTTTTAGCTGGCAAGTTATGTAATTAGGCTATGATAAAAATATATAAACATCATTGCAGTAATGTCATGAAGGATTAGATTTTAAGCAGCAATGGATATCCTGTAACTTGTATCCGTCTTTAATTGGAAGCGAGAGGCTCTGATTCTGAGAGTAGCAAGGAAGCCCATTCCCTCCTCACATTTTACCTTCTTTGCGCTACTGTTTGAACTTGAAGTTTTGTCAAGCAACAACGAATAGATCAGAGTAGCAGCTTGTTGACAGTATAAATGTCATTAATATGATCACTGTTGCCAAAGCTGATTTAGCTTTATTAATAGATTACTACACAAGTAGTCCCTTACTGTATGAATCAATTGACAGCCAATTCCACATTGGCGATGCTCTCCATATCTCCAATGTAGAGGATAAAACATGTACGATAGCATACAACTGTACTAAACTTCCTAAATTAGGCTACTAACATAAAAATACATACGTTTTAGGCTATACATTTGTAAATGGAGTAAAAACGATTTTTACAGGATGAGCTAGATATACTGTCTTGAAACTGAAAATATATTTTATCTCTTTTGTTAACTGTCTGTTATCGCAATCACATTAACATTTTTTGGGCATTATTGTTAGAATAGTTTTAATTAAATGCAACCAATATCTGCAGGTAATGTTTAAAAAAATACTTAATAGGTAATCTGTTTGAAACATTCGAGCTGAGTGTCGGTGCTTTCATCATGCATCACAATAGAATTAGAATTAAACAATCTTTGAATGCAGTTCTCTCTTATAATTTTTTGATGCATTTGGGCCAGCAGCATAGAGCCCTGTTATGCCCTGCTGGTTTGCTTCTATAGCTAAGCAGGGTCGGGCCTGGTTAGTCCCTGGATTGGAGACCAGTGCTGCTGGAAGTGGTGTTGGAGGGCCAGTAGGGGGCACTGTTCCCTCTGGTCTAAAGATCAATTCCAATGCCCCAGGGCAGTGATGGGGAGATCTGCCCTGCTTAGTGCTGTCTTTCGGATAGGACGTTAAAAGCGCGTGTCCTGACTCTCTGTGGTCATTAAAAATCCCATGGCACTTATCGTAAGAGTAGGGGTGTTAACCCCGGTTTAATGGCCAAATTCCCAACCAGGCCTCACTTCAATCATGCCCACCTAATAATCCCCCTCCTACCTAATTGGCATATATAACTACTCACCTCTCTACCTGATAGATGTGTGTTGAGCGTTCTGGTGCAAAATGGCTGCCGTGCATCACCCAGTGCTTGGGGTTCTTGAAAACCGCTATATAAGCTGAACATTATTATTATTATTATTATTATTATTATTTGTTTTCACTAGAGTTTGTAGTTTCTTCCAAAGATTTATTCAGCCCAAAAAGTCAAGGGTTTTCCCAGACCGCCACACATAATTACTGTAACATCCAGTAATTGTGACGTCATAATTTCTTTCAGTGTTTCAGTTTTCGGCCTTGGTTTCCTCTTTTTCGGTTTTTGGTTTCAGCCAAGAATTTTCATTTCGGTGCATCCCTATTAAAAATGTAAAATGTTGTAATTAACTGCTAATCTCCCTGCATTTAGAAATACAGACAGGTGCCATAAAGGATTAACATGTCTCAGTAAGGTGTTGTGCTAATCTGAGCTGCCGAAATAACTTCAGTACACAATGGCATATTGTTGTGCTCATAAGTTTGCATACCCTGCCAGAAATTGTGAAAGTTGGCATTGATTTTGGAAATATGACATAATGCAAAAGGATATTCAAGGATAGTGATCATATGATACTATTTATTAACACTGATGTTTGGCTCCTTTTTAAAACACCACAATAACAGAAATCACCCGAAGGGCCTTGATCAAAAGTTTACATACCCTTGAATGTTTTGCCTTAAATTTTAATATAATTTCTCCACAGTGCCCAAAGCACCAAACTGTTGAAGCTCAAATGGTTTTGGAGAAGTGTGTCGTTTGCCTTGGACCGTTTGCCCCTTTGAGGTGGCAAGGGCTAAAGTGCAATCGTGAGTAATATCAGTACTACTGATACCATTTATGTAGCCTAAGCACATGAGTCTTTTAAAGACTCCCAGTTTTTGGGCTTAACAGGCTCATGATGCTGCCTTTGAGAAACTTTTTACACTATGTTTATGTCTTACAGTGTGTCATTTGTTTTTGCCCTTTGATAGCGTTGGAGCATGGAAATGGCAGTTCTAAACATTTGAATGTATAAATATTTAGGTTGGAATTTGTACTTTGGCTTCACTGAACAAAACATCTAAATGCAATATGCAAAACAGTTGAAACCAGGATTTATTAATGATTAGCCAGGAGTGATCAAAGTTTAGCATTTGCTCACTAAAGTCAGTTGCGATGGTGTATTGCAGTCTGATCCAGACCCTGTTATGTATTGTGAAGTTTTGTTGCACTTAAGCTACACATTCTTCAGAACTTTCTGATAATAGGCAGAATGCATAATTCATTCAATGCAGAATGTCTTCCAAGCAATGAGGCAGCATCCCCACACACTCACACTACCTCTATGTTTGACTGTTGGGTTGGTATTGTGAAATGCTGTTTGCTTTATGCAATGTGGTGTTTCAAATGTGAGACGAGCACCAATGTCTCTCTGGCTGGTTAATGCCTTGTTTTTGAGTTCCTGCTGGAATTGACGTTCTGTCTTTTAAGAAATTCAAGCTTTGAAAGTTTTCTTTGATTTGCTGTGGTGCCAGAGCCTTAGAAATGGCTTTGTAACCCTTTCCAAATGGCAACCACTTTTTCCACAGGGCCAGTTGTGACAACTGGACCATTCAGTGTGACAATGTGGTAATACATGAAATTTGGAAATTGGGTGGAAATACTTTTTCACATTTCTTTGTCTAATTCTTTTACATCAAAATAACCTGGCATTTTCAAAAATTTTAATAGACTACCAATCATTGTTGTATGCTAGTGGGTTTTGGGGATTAAGCTTACTTAACTTCCTATATACTGCTTAAAGTAACCTGTGATCCTTGTGTTCATCACTTTACCCGTTATTTAAAAGCAGTCTAATTCAGATATTTGTTAAATTGTAAAATTGTTTGTTACAGATTGCTCCACTGTGTGGCACAAGTCTTGTTTCTACAAAACTGAGGATGTACAGAGCGAGGTTTCAGCTGTAAGTTTCTACCAAATATAATGTGGGATTTCTAACATGCCTTCAAATGTGTTGTTGCTGTACAGTGGTGGTTCAAGGTTTTGAGAATTACACAAATATACTTTTTCAATCTGCTGCTTCATTTTTAAGATGACAATTTGCTTATACTCCAGAATGTTATAAAGAGTAAACAGATGATTATTTGCCATAAAAGTGAACTTGTCCCAAAAAGACAATTTCACTGCATTTCAGCCCTGCCAAAAGGTCCAGCAATGTAACTTCTTTCTTTAGCGTTGAAAACTAGCGATTTGTAAGGGGTTAGAAATGGGATTCACCCTCAATTTGTAAGGGGTAAGAAATGGGATTCAAATGTCAATAAAAAAGCCTTTGACACTTATGAATTGCTTACAATTATACCTCAATATTGCATTGTAACATCTGACAAATATACAGACACTGAGGCAGCAGACTTAATGAAAATTAATATTTGTGTTAGGGATGTGCATTTGAGGAAATTTTCTTAAGTCGATCGTCGGGAGAATTAACGATCGACTATCGATTAATCATTAATATTTTTATATTAAAATTATTTAACATCTAATAAATTTAAAATGCTATGAAAATACAACAATACAGCGTGTTTTTCCTCGATGAGGTCTTGTGGAACAACTTGTGGCAGTTAAACTGGACGTTCGTTTATAAAAAACAATCATGTTAAAAAATTACTTAACCAAAAACATAATACAGATACCTCTGCGCTAACTTGGCCAGCCCGGGGACAGGGCAGCTATGTGAGCGGATTTGAGCGTTTGGAAATCCCGCTCCTAGCTCACTGAGTAGTTGTTGCGCTCTGCTCCACCACTTCGCTCACATGAAAAATTATGATAGCCTGCTCCAATAATTTAAGTCATATTACAATTATTAACAAAACCCATCCATTGTGTGACCATGTATGTCGATCACTGAAATATTGAAACTATATTGACTTGAATTGTAACAACGTTGTTTAAATAAACATGAAAGTGTGACCATTTACAAGAAAAAACTGTTTTTAAAGTACAGTAGGCTACTACACAAATATTAATACAAGACAGTGCAATCTCATTTTACAAATGTACTGTATGTATTTTCTATACATATGTATTGTGAAGATAAATTAAAATGTTAACAAATTTAAAGATTCCATGTGGGCATACAATGAAAACAATCTACTGTAATGCAAAGACAAACTAAATGTTTTAATCGCTCATTTTATAACTCTGTCTAACCAGTAGATACTGTACGGACCTTGTTCCTTTCTGTTCGCTTGTGCACGCATACAATATTGTGCTTGCTAGAGAGGCCTAGCCAATGTCATTTCATATTCCATAAAGTCTTTAGTTGTGGCCACTATATAGCTCACCTCACTCCCTCGGCTGGGCAATGTTGGCATTTCCTGACCATGTGAAGTGAGCGCTACTGGAGCGATATTGAGCAAGAGACTTCTGGGCCAATGCCGCTCCGCTCACATACTCTGCCCGGGGAACCCGATTCCTCTTCGTGTGTACTTTTGAAATCAAAACGGAAAATTGCAGGTAACTGAATATAGCATCAAATATTGCCCTTGGGTGGTAAAATATGGTAAAATGTTTAATTGCTTCCACACAGTAAAATTTATTTAATTTCTTCAAAACTTATGCACAATGCAACCTGCGTTAGTTTAATCGATAAATAAATGTGATTGAAATTCTTAATCAATTATCGATCATCGATTAATCATGCCCATCCCTAATTTGTCATTTTCAACTTTTGACCACAACTGTATAATCCCATTCTAAATCTAATATGACCTACTTTGTCACTAATCAGGAATCCAATGATGAAATGAAGACATCTGATGAGGACTATGTTCCAGATTCAGATATTGAAGATTCAGAAACTGGGGATTTAAGTTCTGAATTAGGAAAAGCAGATAATCAAAAATCAGACAATGGACAAGAAAATCCTTTACAAAAACAGTGGACAACGCAAAGAGAGTCTGGACAATTGACAACAGAGGTCAACACACATGTGGGACATTCTCTATCCAAAAACAAAAATAATTTCTGCTTTGTTTGCCACAAACCACAACAAAAAATTGCAAGGCATCTTAAAAAGCATGAAAAAAGCAATAAAGAAATAGCCCACGCTCTTAGTTTCCTTCCAGGATCGAAAATACGGAAACATCTCCTTGAGCAACTAAGGAATAGAGGAAACTTTCTGCACAACAATAATGTTTTTAAAGAAGGAATTGGGGACCTGAAGGTAAAAAGGAGATCCAAGATAGGGAAATTGGGCAAATATGAACATTGCCCTCATTGTAAAGGCATGTTTGTCCGCTCCGAATTATGGCGGCATATGAGAAGGTGTGTCACCAAATTTGACGGTCTGTCAGGTCAGGAGGAATTTGGGAAGCAGAGGGTTTTGGCCTTGTCTGATGTGGCTCAGCTTCCAAAAGACACACCTGAAGGACTTATCGAGATGCTTAAAACGATGAGATCTGACGAGACGTCTGAAGCAGCCAAGAATGATCAGTGCATTTTAGATTATGCCAAGTTCTTATTTAAGAGGCTTGGATACGATAAAACGCAGCACCCACATATTAGACAGAAGATCAGGGAACTTGGGCGGTTGCTAGTCACATTAACAGAATCAACAACACTTACAACTCTGAAAGAAGCAATCAAGCCAGTAAATTTTGAGGAAGTTGTTCGAGCGATCAAAATAACCAGCAAGTTTAATGAGAGTGACAATAGCTATGGAATCCCTTCGCTTGCTGTGAAGTTGGGTTGTTCCTTAAAAGAGGTGGCAGAATTGTTGGAATGCCAGGCAATAATGGCTAATGATGATGAGTTACTTCGGAATTCAAAAGGTTTTGTGAAACTCTATACTAAGACATGGTCTGCAAGTGTCTCTCACACAGCGCATTCCACAATCAGTAATGCAAAGTACAACAAACCAACTGCATTACCCAAGACGGATGATGTTCAGAGACTGACTGAACACCTAATGAAAACTGTAAAATCTTCAATGGCATCTTTAAACTCTGCAGAAAATGTGGAAACATACAAGATTCTGGCAAAAGCCACGTTACCATGGCTCATCTTATTTAATAGAAGAAGAGTTGGAGAAGTTTCAAAGATTCCCCTCAAGCAGTTTCTTGAGCGAGACACGTCTGGAGTAGCACAAGACATCTTAAAAGGACTATCACCTTTCGAACAGAAGCTTTGCACTCATTTCAGTAGACTTGAGCTGAAAGGGAAAAGGAACAGGAAAGTGTCTCTTCTGCTGACACCTGATATGCTTAAAGCTGTAACACTCTTAATAGAGAAAAGAAAAGCATGTGGTGTACCAGATGAAAATATGTACTTGTTTGGAATACCAGGTTGTTTAACTTACTACAGAGGGTCAGACTGTCTGAGAGATCATGCAAACAAGTGCGGTGCCCAGCAACCCAGGTATCTACAATCAACAAAGCTTCGCAAGCAAGTAGCTACAACATCTCAGATTATCAATTTGAAAAGCAACGAACTGGACCAGTTGGCAGATTTCATGGGGCACAACATTAATGTTCATAGAGAATTTTACCGATTACCAGAACACACAACTCAGGTTGCTAAAATCTCCAAGCTGCTGATGGCAATGGAATCAGGAAGGATGTCTGAGCTCAGAGGGAAGACTCTTGATGACCTTGAAGGTATGCAAAAATTATTTCAAAACATTAAGACAAGTTAAATGTTTTGTTGTAAGTAGGTTTTTAATTGAACAGATGTACCGGACAAAGTCAGACTGTTTAGGTCATTGTTGTTTCAAGCCTGGTCCTTGGGACCCAAAGGGGTGCATGTTTTCATTTTTGCTCTAGCACTCACAAACAAATAAAAACATGCACCCCTTTGGGTCCTACGGACCCAGATTGGAAAACACTGGTGTACACATTGTTTAAATGCTTTGTGCAGATCTTGGTTTAAAAACCACTACATAAAATTAATTTTACCTTGGAAGTTTAAAAAGCATGAAAGGGATGAACTGATTAACACTAATATTGATTGCAATCGGGCAATTTTTATTTTATTTTTTGTTCCTGCCAGAAACTAGCGATCGACTGACCTTAGGTTTTCCCACTCAGTCCTATCATTGATGGAAAATGTGAGCATAACACTTATTTTGTCACTGTATAGTTTACACACAGATCTCACTAGATTTCTGTAGTAATGTGTAGGCGTCATTTATTTTTATAGTAATCAAGCAGGTATAAGATTTATCGTAAATTCAATGTTTGTCCGCAGCAATACGTTTCTGCAGCTCCTGAATGATTGTGCAATCTTAAGAGTGTAGAGAATTGGTAGTTTTCATCACTTAGACAACCAATGCCCAGAACAAAAAATACTTAAGTATTGTCCTGTAATCTGCTGAAACAATGAGAGGTAATCAGGCAACAAGCTGATCAGTGCATCCCTACATTTCAGGAACACTATCGTCTTTTTGTAATTAATGTTCATGATAACTCATAGTCAATATTTTTTAGCCAAATTACCAACAAAACCCATGGGAATTGACTTATTAAAAATATTTTGATCTCTGATCTTAAGGCTTTGTAGCCTGAAAAAATCCAGACCTAAATACTGAACGATTTAGGGTCTGGCATCGAGTAATGAAAATGACTCAACTCGAGGGGCAGCATTAAGCGTGCATTTGAAAATCTCACTGTACGCAATTGGATAACACTACGACCAATCACCAGTGGTTTTTCACTAAGCCCCTATGGCGGAGCTAACTAGGTCGGCAAAACAGCAAAGACGTCCTTCTTAAAAAGGAACGATTCAAGCGCCGTCTTCTGTTCCTCTTTTAGACAAAAAGCTTAGTCTAACTCGTTCATTGTAGTGGCAAAAGCAGTTTCAAACAACTGGTGTTCATCCATTGCGATCTTACAACGTTTACAATCACAGCAATGTTGTCATCTGTTTAACACGCCTCTGACCTGCCTATATCAGATACACCGATGTGATTGGTGCAGCTTGGCTACAAGGGCATAGTTAATGAGCAGCATTACTCGGTGCCAGAGAAACTTGCTGAGCAAATTCAAATTGTGCCCTCGCGAGAACTCTGGATTTCCAGGGTAAAGGCTTTGAATGCTATTGAGAAATGTTCATCACTTAATTGGTCTAATTGGTAGATTTTAAAATGAAGTTTCTTTTATCCACACACTGTCCCATTTCAATGTTAATCTTTTTTTCCCCCTTCTGTCTTTCTAAAATCAGTTTGCTCAGCAGATGATAGTGATGACAGTGAGGATGGATGTTCATTAGGTTCGAGTGGCTGTACTGTTAACTCTGGACCACAAAAAGCTGTAGCAGCTGTATCTACAGATGCTCTAGGCAGAGATGGAATAAATCCTTTTGGATGTGGAGTGGAGTTGGAGGGTAAAAGGGTAGCTGATGCAAGAGAAGGTAGGTGATTGTGTTGTCCGGGGAGAGTACTAGAATACACTACACTTGTTAGTGCTAATGTTTTTTTCAGTTTAAGCTTTATTTGGCTCATTAATAGATTTGTTGTTTCAGATGACATCAAAACCAAGCGTCAAATGAGAGCAAAGCAGACCTATGTGCGAAAACCTTGGAGCAACGCTGAGACCAAAGCAGTGATGAAACACTTTGAAGGTCATATACGCAAAGGCCATTTTGCTTCAAAAATGGAATGTAAACTCTGCAAAACAACTGAATATCCAGTCTTGAAAGACAGAACTGTTGGAAATATAAAAGACTTTGTCAGAAACAGGGGAGTCTCATACAAAAGGAAAACTGACCATTTGTAAATCCTAACTTGCATATTTGTCATTTTTAATCTAATGTGTATTCATGAATAGGTCTACATTTTTGAACATGCTCCTTTATCCGAAATGAACTTGCGCTCTTCCGAATACTAGGACCACATGTAGTATTTGTAACTTGCATGATTTTAGTTTAATTTGTTTAAATATGTAAGCATGGATACAATTTGATAGTGATGGTTTGGAGTAATAACCCTAGGGTCCTTTGAACCTTGACCATGAGCCAAACAAGACCCATAAGCTTTTTTCCCTGGTTATAACATTGGTCGAGTTTACGGAATACATTTTAGGAACAGAATCACTCCTCATCTCTGGTTCTCACCTCTCCCTTGGTCATGTCTCAACCCTGCACCAGTCAATTCTCACCCCTACTCCTCAGTCCTCAACCCTTCCCTGGTCAGGTATCACCCCTCCTACTCAATACTCACCCCTCCCTTGGTCATGTATCAACCCTGAACCACTCAAACATCCTCCCTCCTTCTGAAACCTCACCCATTCCTTGGTTAAGTGTCACCCCTCCTCAAGTCAACTATCACCTGTACTTCTCACCCCTACCCAAGTCTGGTGTCA
>JACXGM010019674.1:0-18277 GCA_016801145.1 Umbra pygmaea
GGGAAGGGAAAGAACACATCTCCTCCAGACAATCTCTCGGGGTATCTAATGTCCGATTTACAAATGCTGTTGGCGCACCGCTTTACCGTCCTGCTTGGAGTCAATTTTTGTCGGACCTGCTCACATTGTTACGGTTGCTATGATGTGTGATTGGACAATGGCAGTTTTGGGGGAGGGGCCGGCGATAGGTCAATTCTGGCGAAAAATGAATCTAGGGGCTAATGACACATTGGTACCGAGTCAACCGTTCTCTGGGATATGTTTTCATGCTAAGCGAATGTGCCCAGTTTTAGTGCAAACTGATAATTACTTTATAATGCTAATTGTGTGGGCATGGATGAAGTAAAAATAAATCGCTATTCTATACCACTAACACGTCTCAAAGTAGCACCACACTTCCACGGTAGCATAATGATGGTCCCTACAATGCTAACCGAAGCTTTGAGAACTTTGTAAGTGTACAGACAGTTCATTAGAAATACACTCACCTGCATGATTATTAGGAACACCATACTAATACTGTGTTTGACCCCCCTTTCGCCTTCAGAACTGCCTTAATTCTATGTGGTGTTGATTTAACAAGGTGCTGAAAGCATTCTTTAGACATGTTGGCCCATATTGATAGGATTGCATCTTGCAGTTGATGGAGATTTGTGGGATGCACATCCAGGGCACGAAGCTCCCGTTCCACCACATCCCAAAGATGCTCTATTGGATTGAGATCTGGTGACTGTGGGGGGCATTTTAGTACAGTGAACTCATTTTCATGTTCAAGAAACCAATTTGAAATGATTCGAGCTTTGTGACATGGTGCATTATCCTGCTGGAAGTAGAGGGATGGACCTGGTCAGAAACAATGTTCAGGTAGGCCGTGGCATTTAAACGATGCCCAATTGGCACTAAGGGGCCTAAAGTATGCCAAGAAAACATCCCCCAAACCATTACACTTCCAGCATTAGCCTGCACAGTGGTAACAAGGCATGATGGATCCATGTTCTCATTCTGTTTACGCCAAACTCTGACTCTACCATCTGAATGTCTCAACAGTAATCGAGACTCATCAGACCAAGCAACATTTTTCAGTCTTCAACTGTCCAATTTTGGTGTGCTCTTGCAAATTGTAGCCTCTTTTTCCTATTTGTAGTGGAGATGAGTGGTACCCGGTGGGGTCTTCTGCTGTTGTAGCCCATCCGCCTCAAGGTTGTGCTTGTTGTGGCTTCACAAATGCTTTGCTACATACCTCAGTTGTAATGAGTGATTATATCAGTCAAAGTTGCCCTTCTATCAGGTTGAAGCAGTCGGCCCATTATCCTCTGACCTCTAGCATCAACAAGGCATTTTCGCCCACAGGACTGCCGCATACTGGATGTTTTTCCCTTTTCACATCATTCTTTGTAAACCCTAGAAATTGTTGTGCGTGAAAATCCCAGTAACTGAGCTGAACTGTGACTTGGAATCTTCCATAGCAAGAGGTTTTGCGGTGATTCATGCAGATCAATGAGCAAAACCTACAGCTGGCAATGCAACCTAAAATCAAACACAATTTACTTACAATACAGCTCACGTATCTCAGAGTTCATGTGACCAGAAGTGTTTTTGAAACACGTCTCGATACGTTGTTCCGATGCAGTGATGTGTTGAAAACATAGAGACAAGATTTGACACTTCAGTGTCAAGCGCCCATTAATACTACAATGTAAAGTAGTAAGTGTACAATAGCTTGTATAACAGTGTAAATTTGCTGTCCTCTCATAACTTAACAAACAGCCATTAAGGTCTAAACCGCTGGCAACAAAAGTAAGTACACAATGCTGGAAGCACTCTGTTACAAAGACAACCTCTGGATATGACGCTGGGCGTGTGCACTCAACTTCTTTGGTCGACCATGGCGAAGCCTGTTCTGAGTGGAACCTGTCCTGTTAAACCATTATATGGTCTTGGCCACCGTGTTGCAGCTCAGTTTCAGGGTCTTGGCAATCTTCTTATAGCCTAGGTCATCTTCATGTAGAGCAACAATTCTTTTTTTTCAGATCCTCAGAGAGTTCTTCGCCATGAGGTGCCATGTTTACCTTCCAGTGACCAGTTTGAGAGCGATAACACCATATTTAACATACCTGCTCCCCATTCATGCCTGAAACCATGTGACAATAATCAGTCACATGACAGCGGGAATGGAAAATGGCTAATTGGGCCCAATTTGGACATTTTCACTTAGGGGTGTACTCACTTTTGTTGCCAGTGGTTTAGACCTTACTGGCTGTGTGTTGAGTTATTTTGACAGCGGGGGGGGATAGCAAATTTACACTGTTACACAAGCTGTACACACTACTTTACATTGTAGCAAAGTGTCATTTCTTCAGTGTTGTCACATGAAATGTTATATCAACAATGATAAAGACACACACACTCCAGTTTTCTTTCTCCAAATGACTATATTTTAAAATACCAACGTTTCGCATCAAACTTGCCTTCTTCAGGGATGTAACATGGATGCTTGAGACCAGGTTATATAGGCATAGTAATCACCTCCAAATTTTAACATGGAAACTGAACCTAGCCCTAATGAGGGCAACTGGAATCTGTTTGAATAAAACCAGCAAGAACGAGACAACATTTTAGTTGTATGTCTATATGACCTGGTCTCAAGCGTCCATGTTACAACTTTGAAGAAGGCTGCCGAAACGTTGGTATTTTAAAATATAGTCATTTGGAGAAAGAAACCTGGAGTGTGCGTCTTTATCTTTGTTGATTATTTATATCCGACAGACAGCATCTGTATCTACTAAGTACTTGTGTGTGCCAGAATATAGCTTTTCCTTTACATGAAATGTTATAATCAAATATTTACAAGAATGTGAGGGGTGTCCTCACTTTTGTGAGATTCTGTATATATTTATCTCACAAAAGTGAGTACACCCCTCACATTTTTGTAAATATTTGATTGTATATAACGTGTCGGCTCTATTCAGTGAGTTCCTTCCTTAGCTGAACGGTCCTGAATCTAACCGTAACTCTGTTGTGTTTCGTAGCCGCGTCTGTGGGAGGAAGAGAAAAGGTACACCTGTGAAGGTGTGTGACCGGGCCTACGTAACTGAGGATGAGGAAGAGGAGAGCCTATCAGAACACAGCTACAGTCCAGGTACCCAATCACATCTTTAACTTGAATCAGGGTAATATTTACATTGTGTGGAACGGTGCCTCCACATGGCGCAGTCAGGGCAGCTGATAGGGGGGGACAACCGGGTACGTTGTCCCGGGCCCAGTCCTGAGGGGGGCCCAAAATTTTGTTTTTCCACATTAATTTTTTTTAGCGGGGGGCCCTAAATGTGGAGTTTGTCCCGGGCCCACAGATTCCTGTCGGCAGCCCTGGGCGCAGTGGTCTAAGTCGCAGGGTTCAAATCATGGTTGTGGATTTCCAGCTATGCACAGGGCCTCCACTAAGGGCAGCACAAATTGGTACAGTTCTGCCAGGGGTAGATGGGAAAAGTAGTTAGAGACACTTACCTCAACAGTACGTGAGCAAGTCCTTGTGTGTGCAGGTGGGGTGCCTGTGAATTCAATCACAGTTGTCTAATTCCACCCAAACATCCGTGTTGAGCGTGATGGCTTGGTGCTGCGTGCTTGAAGGAAGCACGTGATTGATCTTCAACCATCGCGCATCTGCGAGTGGTTGCCAACATGAAAAGTGTTAAAGAGGATTTGGACATGACCACTAAATGCATAAATACCTGGTGTTGAATGCTTTCTTACCTGTACATCCCAGGGGATGGGCAGTACCCAGAGGGAGTGGAGGACAGACTGCCTCCACCTGGGAGCCCCTACTACCTGGCTGACCCTTCCCAGATCTGGTGAGTTCACTTTTATGATGAAGGATAGGCTCATCGGAAACAAGGCTTTACTAAATGTCAGTTGTAGAAGTATATGTTTTGGGGTTGAATACCGCTGTTAATTAGTGACCGTGGAAAACCTCAAACCAATATATACCTTGTTTTGGAGCTCCAATGGTCCTCTCTGGATTGAGAAATAACTTTTCATGGAGATTGCAATGCTGTATTTTACGGATTATACCCTCATCAAACACACCTAGGCTGATTTAACATAGAGCACTCTTCTGACAAAAAAAATGTTTTTTTCACGGGGGGCCGATTGTCTGCAAATTTTTTGTACCTACAGGTGTAACAGTACGCCTAGCCCATGGTATGGTACGTATTGCAGGTTCGAGGGTCACGGTATGGTATTTTGGTGCAGTGCATAAAAGTATTGAAAAAAATGTACTCAAGATCAGGTTTTAGTTTAATTGGCAAAAAATGGGCACATATCTGCAGCTGTTTACACACCTATTGCTTTTGAAATTTATTTTGCCTGATCTGATTTTGTTGATAAGTGCTGCATGAATACAGTGAGGAGAAAGTTTTTTTGTTTACCTTTCCTTTACATTTTTGGTAAATTCCATAAAATTTATTCCCAAATATTTTAAACGTACAATATGTCATTTTTGGCTGCTAGGGGGCTCTCAATCAAAACAATAGCAAAATATGTACTTGGATGACGTCGGGAGATTGCGTGGGATCATGGGTTTTGTTATCGTCGTCAATGACAACCTTCCAAACTAGCGTCTCTGGCAGTAAAAAAGGTTCACTGACAAAGTAATATATTGTTAAAAAAATTATAACTTTATTCACATTATGTTTGGCGGCTCCCTGGAACTTAGAACAACTTGAGCAGTCACAGGTTATATGACGCCATTTACGGGTGACAAAATGAAACGTCCGTGTCTTCGAAATATATTATACATTTCTCTGGATTTGAAAGTTGGTGGAAACATTTAGGATAATGTAAGTACACAACTAAGAAATATATATAATATATGTATAGTGATGTTTGCTTTTAATGCAAAGTATGTATTTTGTTATTGTTTTGATTGATATTACATATTGTACCTTTAAATGTTTTGATGATTCTACTTTTAATCTCCAAGTGCAACGCCTTAAGCCAGAGTATGTATAATTTGTAATTTACTGTATGGCCAGGGATCCTAACTGAACAACTGCATCTGCAACCAAGCAACTATATGGACAAAGTAACATTGTGAAGCTGGCAACCAAACCTAAAATTTAGAGAACTCTTGTAACATACAGTTAGTACATGCATTGCCCCATAGCTATATTTTTTACTTTCCATATGAGCAAAACAAAACCCTGGTAGTCTAAGTCTTGGTCACCAATAGAAAAGGAAGAAACTAAAATAACTAAAACTAGCATACACTAGGCCCTCCATAGAATCTATGGCTGCACAATTAGTTGAATTTTAATCACGATCACAATTTTGGCTCCCCGCAATCAAATTTGCGTGATCGAGCAATATAAAAGACCACCAATGCTCTAGAGTGTCACGTGCGAATATCTCGCAAAACGTACAAGCTAGCAACTGAAACTTGGTGCCGTTGGAAAGAGGATGATCAGATGATAAAAATGAGTGGTTAACACAGCCGGAACTATTGCGCCTCAAAGTCGGTCATGTTTTTTATTTCTTACGTATAGAAATATAGTAAGAAATGTGTGCACCATTTTGATGTTGACATGTTTGCATGGCCTCCAAACAATGCACACTGGTCCAGGAGCCCTGGGGGCTTGACAATATGCATTGAAAAACCTTATTTATCATGGTTAAAATCAACAAATTATCGTGATCTCTATATTGATTAAAATAATTGTGATTATCATTTTGGCCATAATTGTGCAGCACAGTACAATCGGTTTGACACTTTGGATTTGAAATATTTTTTCTCCAACAAAACAATGATGTGATTGTGGGGGTTTTTACTGCTTGCTTCACCCCAGTGTTTGGCTCAACTGATTATTTTCTTCTTCAAATGGCTGCATATTGCACGATCCTTTCAATTTGTTGTTACTTTTTCAGAGCCTCAATTCTTATTATCATCTGATGTAAAACAAACCTGGTTCTCATCTTGGCAACTGGCATTTAATCCTTGTTTAATCTTTGAAATGTTATATTGTGAAATGTATCATTCTTGCATATCGGAAATTTTGCATAGAACTCATTTGTGTGTTTGCAGACCGTGGATTTGTATTTCCAAACCAGTGTAAAGTTCTGTGTGTTTTCTCTGTAACATTTCTTTGTCCAGTGTGTCGGAGCTGGGCGAGGAGGGGGCAAGTGGGGTCCGAGGACCGGTTCTCTTTCATCCTACGCCCAACTGCCGGATCCGGGAGGTGCACTGTGGGAGCCAGGTGCGACTAGTCGTCATAGCGATCCGTGACATCGCCAAGGGGGAGGAGATCACTGTGGACTACAGCCTGACCGACTGGGGAGAGAACGCCTTGGTGATTATGACTCGTTGATAAAAATGAATTCCCCCTCGCAAACCCAATTTCTGCTCAATATTTAGTCGTTGTACAAGAGGTCAGGGGTTATGGTTAGCCTGTCGGTTGTGTCACGGTTAGCCTGTCGGTTGTGTCACGGTTAGCCTGTCGGTTGTGTCACGGTTAGCCTGTCGGTTGTGTCACGGTTAGCCTGTCGGTTGTGTCACGGTTAGCCTGTCGGTTGTGTCACGGTTAGCCTGTCGGTTGTGTCACGGTTAGCCTGTCGGTTGTGTCACGGTTAGCCTGTCGGTTGGGTAACGGTTAGCCTGTCGGTTGGGTAACGGTTAGCCTGTCGGTTGGGTAACGGTTATCCTAATGCCTAAACTATGAAGCAAGATTTGGGGTTAGGGGGCTAACTTCAGCTTTAACCCTGGGTTTTCAGTAACACAGTGAAAACACCTGTTACCGGGTTCCATCGCCATGTTAACTAATGCTGTGATCCTAACCTGTTTCAGAGCAGGTTATAGTCGAGATAACAGATTAACTCAAATAAAAGCAATGCCTTCTGACCAATCAATTCTATATTATAATTGGCCTCACCATTCTGGGGGTCGCAGTTGGCTTTCTCTGAGTATATTTCTGAAAGATATATAGATTCTCAGCGAAGGGACTGACATCTTTGTCAGCTAATGAGCCTTATGTTGCCAGTGCGACACACTGAATTATTGTGCCTACAGTTCCACAGACTGGATGCATAGCATTGCGTTTGTTTGCTACAGGTAGTTTCATGCATGCTGTGGTTGATACGGAACCAACATGAGTGTATCCCCTTTCACTGTACTATTTACTCCCATAGTATTTACCATTTTTTAACAAAACCAGTATTTTAACATTGATTAGATGCCCCTGTAAATTTTATATTTGCTCGCAAGATAATTTAACACTGCCAGGGTTGCAACCAAAAGAAAACGGCAAAATAATTCTTAATCAACACATTGGTTTAATGGAATGGTCATGGTCAGCCTGTTGGTTGGCTCATGGTCACAGCCTGTTGGTTGTGTAGGGCCCTATGGTTTCCGCGTACACGGACGGAATCGTGGAATCTATACATTAAAACAGAATTTACTTAAAATACGGAATCTCGCGGAATTTGCATATTTTCCTGTGTTGGTGTTCCAAACCTAAATGTTCACATAACTCACCATATTGTAAAACACTCACAAACATAACCACTCAGATACTTTTGAATCCTGCTAATGTCCTTGTGGCAAAAAAGGCATTGTGTGCTCTACCAAATGGTCAAGTGGAACATTAAAGGGTTAAAGAGCCTTTGATAGTAGGTCCCTTTGTTTTACACGATGCAGAGATGGCGGATGGAAACGCAGAATCCAGACATTAACGTGGAATTCAGCAAAGTATATTTATTTTTTCTATAATCCAAATATAGTCCCGTAATATTAACAACTGTCATTGAGTTCCTCCCAATACAAGGCAGAAAACACAGAAGTTAATTTGCGCTCCAAATATAGGCTATATGAGGTGTGTTTCTCTACTAAAATTGGTAAGCATCCGCGCCATCATATCGTTCAAACGTTGTAATGCGCTTGATAGCTCACAGCTATAAACAACGGTTTTTACTCCATAAAAAATATTCCAATCAGACAACGCTTGTTTTTCTCCGTTCAATCACTTATCCAAATGCATATAACTAGGTGTAGGTTTGGCTAAAGTAATTCTCTGACCTTCTTGCCAGAGCCATAGAGAAAGAGAGGAGTTGCGACACTCTTTGATCTCGCTAGCGGAGTGATCACATGGTTCATGTAAGCCTGTATAGTTCCAAAAACACTCCGCGCTGTCATGTTCTTCAATGGGATTGACAGCAGTGATTGTGATATGGAATGATATAGATGAAAACACCCAGGTACTTATTTGATTGTTATTGCATATTTGTAAATGTCAGTTTTACATTTGGAGTGGTAGGGTGACAACCTACCAAATAATTATGCAAAGTAAATGTGGGCTATCTGGCAATGCAAGTGCAAACTGTAAAGCAGTATTCTCTATATTTTAGGTTCAGGCGAGGGCTAGCAAATGCATCTTTTGTTAAAATATGTTGCAGGTGGGTGAAAAAAGTAGTTGAGCAAGCCACTTTTCCGGGGTAGTGTTCCCCTACCATGGGTGCTACCAAAAATGTTTGGGAACCACTGGCCGAGGGGGTTTATATAGAGGTTTGAGATTAAAAAGTGAAATCACAAGAAATAAAACGGAAATTACGGAATTTGGAAAAAATAAAATGGAAATCATGGAATTTGGAAAAAATAAAACCGTCAACACATCCTGTTGGTTGGGTTATTTTTCATCCTGTTGGTTGGGTTATTTTTCATCCTGTTGGTTGGGTTATCGTCAGCCTGTTGGTTGGGTTATCGTCAGCCTGTTGGTTGGGTTATCGTCAGCCTGTTGGTTGGGTTATCGTCAGCCTGTTGGTTGGGTTATCGTCAGCCTGTTGGTTGGGTTATCGTCAGCCTGTTGGTTGGGTTTTCGTCAGCCTGTTGGTTGGGTTATCGTCAGCCTGTTGGTTGGGTTTTCGTCAGCCTGTTGGTTGGGTTATCGTCAGCCTGTTGGTTGGGTTATCGTCAGCCTGTTTGTTTTGGTTATCGTCAGCCTGCTTGTTTTGGTTATCGTCAGCCTGTTGGTTGGGTTATCGTCAGCCTGTTGGTTGTGTTATCGTCAGCCTGTTTGTTTTGGTTATCGTCAGCCTGTTTGTTTTGGTTATCGTCAGCCTGTTTGTTTTGGTTATCGTCAGCCTGTTGGTTGTGCCTCTGCAAGGGTTTGACAGCAGCTTTAAATTCAGAGAGTAACGTTAAGAAGCTAATCAAAATGGTTAATTCCCAGCTTTACCTGAAGTAATTTCTATGTTGGTTACCGATAGGATTTTCAAAGTTAGTTTTTCACTCTGTGTTTTTTCCCCTGACAGGAGGATGAGCCCGGTCCACACCCTCTGTCCCTGTCTGACTACCTCACCCCCTCCTGGTCGTTGTCCCCCACCTCATCCCCGCTCACCCACTCTGAGCCCAGCGACTCGGACCGTGAAGAAGACGAGGAGGAGGAGGATGACGATGAAGATGATGACGAAGAGGAGGACATTGAGGAGCTAAGGGGCCGCATGATCCGACGCCGGAAGAAGCGCAAGATGGCTGCCGTGGCAGCTGCCGCTGTCCCTGGCCCAAAGAAAAAGAGCCACGCCAACCCCAGGGCTGGCCCAGGGCGGCCCTGTTCGTCCTCCTTCTCCCGGCTGGCGGCCGCCTCCACGCCAGCACGGCCCTCGTCTCAGCCCCCCAGCCTGGTTCCACCCACTACCAACATTAACAACAACATCAACATAAACATCGGCAGCTCCGGTGGGGCAACGGTGAGCCGGCGCCAGCACTGCCCCTACTGCGGGCGCCACTACCGCTCACTGGCCCGCCACTTGGAGAAGCATCACGCCAACCAACCCGAGGTCCGGGCTGCCATGGAGCTAGCCGCTCTCCGCACACATTCAACGTCCACCCATCCTCACCCCTCCTCGACGCATGGCCACAACTTTGCCCCCGCCCAGCCCTCCTCCTCCGCTTCGGTCCCGCCTCCTCTGTTTTCCAGGGAGAGGGAAAAGGACGCACCGGCCACCCGGAGTTCCTCAGGGGCGGTCTCCTTTTCGCTGTCTCTCTCCCCGCCCTCGGCTGCCCAGGCGACCGCGGCCAAGAAAGGCAACAGCCTGTTGGTGCAGACTCCCACACGAGGCACCGGCTCGGCCACGGCGCAGGGGAAATGTCCGCCGGCACCAACGCCACCCAAGAGGGGGCGCAGGCCAAAGCGGGAGAAGGAGGAGCAACCAAAAGTGGAGGAGTGCATCGGCAGCAAGGAGGAAGAGATGCCTCCACCCCCAACCCCTGAGCCTGAGGAGGAGGAGCCTGAGGAGGAGGAGCCTGAGGAGGAGGAGCCTGAGGGGGAGGAGCCTGAGGGGGAGGAGCCAGAGGAGGATGAGCCAGCACTTAGTGGAGCTGGGAAGGAGGAGAGCCCCAAGGACAAGACAGCACAGATGGATGGGTATGTGATGGGTATGGAAGGATTGATATTGTATGGATGATGGGTATGTGATGGAGGATGGATGGATGAGGATGTGGTATGATAACTGTGAACCATATGATAACTGCGTTGACAAGTTTTGTGCGACTGCTTGAGAAATGCTAATGTTCTGTCATTCCTCAGTATTGCGTAATTGTGTGTTTAGACTGACACGCCCTAACGGTCCTCTCTATGTTCCAGCTCCTCCCACATGCCTCCTCTGCTCTCCTCCCTCTCCTGCCTGGTTCTGTACCTCCGCCGCCAGCAGCACTCCTCCTTCCTGTCCTTGTCTCGCTCCCCCAGCTCGGCCGAGGCCTGGCGCCTCCTGTGCCACTCCACCCTGGCGCTACTCATCCTCTACAACCGGCACCGCGAGTGCGAGGTGGCCAAGCTCACCACCCAGGACTACCGCGACCGCACCATGCCCCCGGCACCCAGCCCCACTCAGTCCAACCCCCCTACGGGTCCGGAGGCCATCCTTTCCCCCTTCGAGCGCCAGGTTCTCTGCCACCTCCCGCGAGCGGGCGTTCTGGGAAAGCGGGGGCGTGTCCAGCCCCTCATCCTCCCCCCACACTGTGAGCCGTGCCTGGAGCTGCTCCTGCAGACTTCGGCCAACGTGGGTGTAGACCCCCACAGCCCCTACGTCTTCTCGCGGCCCTTTCACTCGCCCGCCACCCCCCTCAGAGGCACGGACCTGCTGCGCAACCTGGCGCGGGCCAGCGGGGCCAAGAACCCCGGTGCGCTGACCCAGACACGGGCACGGCGCCAGGTGGCTATTCTCACCCAGCTGTTGCTCCTGGAGGAGGGTGAGGGGCGGGGCAAGCCGGGCGGGGCAGCCGCCAAACGCCTGGAGGATTTCCTGCAGAGGGAGTACCATGTGACCCAGAGCTGCTCCACGATAGGCAGAGACCCGGCGCTGATGGGACGGGTGGGCCGAGTGGTGCTGTACGGTGAGCGGGAGGGCGTTCTGTTCAGAGGGATGAGCCTGCAGCACATCTGTCTGGAGCTAGACGGTAAGCAGGTGGAGCTAGATAGGATGGGGTGGGAGCATGGTGTGAAGGGGGTGGAGCCTAGTGGCAAGGGGGTGGATCCTGATGGGAAGAGGGTGGGGCCTGATGGGAAGGAGGCACTGTTCTGGTCTTATAGAGGGATCACACCTGAGCCATCCTGAGATTACTGCTAGTTAAAGAAAGTTGGGACAGGGGTTTTGTTCAGGATTGTGTTTTTTTGTGAAATCTGATGTGCACCTTTCTCAGGACTAATCCATTTTGTGTAGGATTTTTTTTTTCATTTTGAAAACGATATATTGATTTTTCAAGTGTCACATTTGTATTATTAAGTCTCGCTACAATTACCTAAGGGATAGGTCTTCAACCCTCTCCTCAGGGACCCCCAGACATTCCAGAGTGAGTTTTGTAGTAGCCCTGCACAGGCACACCTGATTCATTAATGAAAGGCTTGATGACTGGCTGACAAGCCTAATCAGGTGTGCCTGTTCAGGGCTACAACAAATCTCTGGAACGTCTGGGGGTCCCTGAGGAGAGGGTTGAAGATCTATGACCTAAAATGTAATCCATCCTTTAAAGCACAATGCCTATTTTGTGAGAGTTTGCCAAAAAGCGCTTAGAAAATCGATGTTATTCAACATATGCGGAATAATGTCAGAATTGAATTTAACCACAGTTCTTTTGACTCAAACATACACTCACCTAAAGGATTATTAGGAACACCCGTCCAATTTCTCCTTAATGCAATGATCTACTCAACCAATCACTTGGCAGTTGCTTCAATGCATTTAGGGGTGTGGTCCTGGTCAAGACAATCTCCTGAACTCCAAACTGAATGTCAGCATGGGAAAGAAAGGTGATTTAAGCAATTTTGAGCGTGGCATGGTTGTTGGTGCCAGACGGGCCGGTCTGAGTATTTCATAATCTGCTCAGTTACTGGGATTTTCAGGCACAACCATTTCTAGGGTTTACAAAGAATGGTGTGAAAAGGGAAAAACATCCAGGATGCGGCAGTCCTGTGGGCGAAAATGCCTTGTTGATGCTAGAGGACAGAGGAGAATGGGACGACTGCTTCAAGCTGATAGAAGAGCCAACTTTGACTGAAATAACCACTTGTTACAACCGAGGTATGCAGCAAAGCATTTGTGAAGCCACAACATGCACAACCTTGAGGCGGATGGGCTACAACAGCAGAAGACCCCACCGGGTACCACTCATCTCCACTACAAATAGGAAAAAGAGGCTACAATTTGCAAGAGCACACCAAAATTGGACAGTTGAAGACTGGAAAAATCTTCCCTGGTCTGATGAGCCTCAAATTCTGTTGAGACATTGATGGTAGAGTCAGAATTTGGCGTAAACAGAATGAGAACATCGATCCATCATGCCTTGTTACCACTGTGCAGGCTGGTGGTGGTGGTGTAATGCTTTGGGGGATGTTTTCTTGGCACAATTTAGGCCCCTTAGTGCCAATTGGGCATCGTTTAAATCGTTAAAAAGGCCTACCTGAGCATTGTTTCTGACCATGTCCATCCCTTTATGGCCACCATGTACCTATCCTCTGACGGCTACTTCCAGCAGGATAATGCACCATGTCACAAAGCTCAAATTATTTCAAATTGGTTTCTTGAACATGACAATGAGTTCACTGTACTAAAATGGCCCCCACAGTCACCAGATCTCAACCCAATAGAGCATCTTTGGGATGTGGTGGAACGGAAGCTTCGTGCCCTGGATGTGCATCCCACAAATCTCCATCAACCTCAAGATGCTATCCTGTCAATATGGGCCAACATTTCTAAAGAATGCTTTCAGCACCTTGTTGAATCAATGCCACGTAGAATTAAGGCAGTTCTGAAGGTGAAAGGGGGTCAAACACAGTATTAGTATGGTGTTCCTAACAATCCTTTAGGTGAGTGTATACGAGAGCTCTGTGAAGACCGAATTATTGAACTATAATCGGTGCACTGGGCAGGATGTAGTGACGAAGCGTAAAGTTTTTTGTACATTTTTTGACAGGCCACTTGGCCAGCTCTGTTACATGTGGTTTGATGAACCATGTGAGCGCCCCTCACCATCCCTCATCTGTATAGGGAGTTGCAGAGCTGCAGACAAGACAGGGTTAAGGGGAATTGGACAAGATCAATTGGCAGGGAGGATTTTTTTTTCTGGCAGGCCTATTTTTCTGTTTTCTAGCAAAATACTTGAAGGGCCTTGTACTTCAGTTTACCATATTAACAACTGACATAAAGATCTCAGAACACTGAAGCAGTAAACTTTGTGGAGACCAATTCTTGTGGTATTCTAGAAAACTTTTGACCACGACTGTAACGAGTCTGTGCTGTAACGAGTCTGCGCTGTAACGAGTCTGCGCTGTAACGAGTCTGCGCTGTAACGAGTCTGCGCTGTAACGAGTCTGCGCTGTAACGAGTCTGCGCTGTAACGAGTCTGCGCTGTAACGAGTCTGTGCTGTAACGAATCTGTGCTGTAACGAGTCTGTGCTGTAACAAGTCTGTATTAAGGATGTTCCGATACCAACATTTTGACTTCGATAAGCATACTTGCTTTGGTATAATAATAATACCGAATAATACCGTTTTGATATTCTGGTAGTGCTGTACTTTCTCAGTAACAGTTTACCACATATCCCTAGTCTGTATTATGTAGAGTCTTCCAACAGTGGCTCAAATAATTCATGTTTTTTGTTATTGTCACTGATTATTTTGGTGAATCACACTTGGGTGACAGCGGTGCTTAAACATAGAGATGGAACACAACCAAAGAGGAATATCAGAAGGAGTTTAGCTTAGGTGTAGAATTTCCTTTTTGCACTAATCAAGGCAGGCCGGATATAGCAGGTCGTATAGCATATGAACACAATTTCAGTGAAGCAACTAACCAAATTACGCCATGGTTACATCAGTGAAAATTTTTTATGTGAACCCTGACCTCTCTCGTGTCCCTACAACAGTGATGTCGGGAAATTCTGCAGACTCCCTCTCGGATGACTCGGACAGGGAAGCGGAGAAGGCCAGGGAGAAGGTTGATGTGGAGGAGGTGAAGAAGCGACCCGGCCGACCCCCCCGCAAGAAGAAAGCGCCCCCGCCCACCTCCGTCAACACGCTGCTTCCCGGGGCCCACAAAAGGAGGAGCGTCCAGCCTAAGTCAGGTGTGTAGAGCTGTAGCGTTTGGACTACGTTTATAGGAGGGTTTCTTTCTCCTCATGCCCCCGCAGACATGCCTGATGCAGAGGTTGCTTTCACGCCTTGTTTGATCCGTTTAAAACTAACCCTGGAGCGTTTGGTCGGACAGTCCAGTTCTTTTGGGCTGGTGTGAAAGCACATCCGAACTCTGGTGCAGATTAAACAAACAAACTATCCAACAAACTTTTATTTGTCAACATTATTGCATTATATACATTTAATTATAGTCATTGTCACATGACCAGCATTTATGTTGCGTCTCGTTTTCGTCATGTGATAAAGGATCATTGATGATGATATTTAGTCATAATCTTCTTTGAAGAAAGCAAAACTACTTGTCAGATGCTCATATTGTTCACCTTGTATTACAATATTTGATTGAAGGAAACACTAAAGCAAAACCAAAAACCCCAAGATCGCATGAATTTTGTGTTGCTCCATTATATCTGAGACCAGGAAGTGGCGGCGGGGTTGCCTTGGACCTTTTCAATGGAATTCCATTGCCAAGCAACAGCCCGACCATGTGACGTGTGTTTTTACAGTGTATGGTGCGTTTGACAAAGTGCAGTGTGAAAGCAAACCGAACAAACTGAAAAATGCAACAATGTTGCAACTTCACCCCCGAATTGCACAGAGTCCACCGAACTATAGGTGTGATAACGACCTTAGTCAAATACACATTAAGCCTTGGATTAATTGAATCAGGTGTGCCTTTAAAACACAAACACAGCCCTTCTGAGGTGTATTTTACTCTTAATACCAGCTATTACAAGGGGATCAAAACTCTGTGAAATGTGTTTATACAAAAGTGTAGGGGGGGTGCAGTTTTTTGTGCGGATGGGGTAATTAATCGTGTTCTCCCCCCCACCTAGGGAAGCGTGGGGTGCTGAAGCGGCCCTGGTCGGAGGCGGAGCGCATCGCCGTGGAGACGCACCTGAAGCAGAACATCCTGGAGCTGCGTGTGCCAGCCAAGGCAGACTGCGAGCGCTGCCTACAACTCTGCCCCCTGCTGGTCAGCAACCAGCGCGACTGGAGGGCCATCAAGTTCTACTGTCACAACCGCATCCAGCTACTGAAGAAGCAGGGCCGCAGGGAGAGCGCGGTACAAGGGGCACTCTGTTAGAGGGAGAGGGGTGAGCGAAACTGAGAATGGACTTCCATCTGGAGTGACAGTGTGGCAGTCTGCTACTTTACCACCGAATTGACCTGACACAATGGCTCCTTTTTAAAGAACGGCGCTTGGGACTAAGCCTGCAATAGCAGTCTCCGACTTTTATCCCACTAATACAGTGTTTGCTTTGTGAAGATTCAAAAATATTTATTTAGTTTAAATAGTCTCCTCAGACCGGGGGCCGAATCCATGTCTCTGAAATTATCCTAGGAGTCCTTTGAGAAGGAATACTGGTCCCTGAATTACTATCTGTGGTCTCGGAAGATGTCATGGCACTAATGGTACAAGTATGGATGTTATCGGTGTCCTGGCTACATTTCCAAGCTGGTCATCATAGCACCATGGCAACTGTCTTCATCCACAGATTCCAGCTAATCAGTTCTTTCATCCACTGTAAGATGTTTCTTAAATCCGTTTTAAACTACAAAACGCGAGTTGCCGCAATTCGGTTTAATGCGATTGGAATTGGAATGGCATTTCCATTTCTATGCTAAAACGCTAAATTTGGGAGAATGTTCTCTTGTAGGTGTCCTTAATAGCTGTCCAATTGGTGTTATTTGAATAAGCTTGATGCTAATGTTTTACTTTCACCTCTTAGACTGAGGGGAAATTACCTATGCTTATTACCAGTATTTCACTCTGAGACTTAGTGGATATGGGCCTTGAATTGAGAAATAATGCTTGTTGAAGTTTGTCAGAAGTGGGTTCCCCAAATTTTCATTTCAATGCAATGCTACATGAAGGACAAGGAACTGGGAATATGAGTTCATATGAAATGGAGGACATTCGGAAAACTGGAAACCCAACGTGAGTGTTCAGTTGACTTTAAAAAAATGGAAGGGATTGGTTTTGTTCCATTTAAAAACCCATAGAATTAGACTACATGTCGTGGACTCCTTTGGACTGTAAAGTATCTATGTTTGATATTGAAAATTGAGTGGATTGTACCCTGAACATTGCTGTAACAGCTAACTGTATTCAACTGTATTGATCAAAGTATGGGATTGAGGCACCAGTGTACCCCTGATTCACGGATTAAGTCACACTAACATGAAACAAGGTGCACATACTTTAAAGGGTTTTTACACTTTTTTTCCTGCTCATGCTTTCCCTGGCTCCATACCATAAATCGGGACAGTGAAAGGTCCAACCACACTTTAATCAGCTGTGCCTCTTACACATTCAACGTGCCAGAACTTACCAGTATCTACTTTTTTGAAGGAGAACACATTCAACGGTCACCCACCCTGATTGAGCTTGCAGGCTCCCTGGCCTACCACAAGGAGTCGATAGAGTGCTGCGAGGCAAGGAAACCCTTGCCAACTACGTACGGTGCATTTTCCGTTTGCCCTCACCCGGAATTTGAACTCCAGGCTGAAATTGACACAGCTGTACTGCGAGGCTTTCAGGAGCCTCCTTTGTCTGTTTTTTCAATCTCTTTTGTGAATTTACTCAACAGTATCTTAAGGTATTATTGGTAACAATTGTAAATATGAATTAATCAATAATGAAATTTGACATACTATGGTAGTTATGAAGTTGATCCTATTGTGCTTTGTTGTACATATTGTACATATGACTTATTAAAGTGTACCACATTTAGAACTGTTTCTTTTAACAATAGTTGTACATAGTGAGACTTGGCACTATGGTAACATGGAACAGAAAGCATGAATCATAAGCTTGCCCTAGCTGTGGCACAGTAAACAATAATTTAATCCATGGTTTCCCTGCTGTAACGTCGGCCATGTCTGTAACCTCTGTTAGCCACTAGCTGTAGTTTAATATGTGGATTCTGGATTCTTCCAGTAAATATGTACCCAAGTAAGTCAGTTCGAACAATGGTGTGGTGTGTTGTCCCATTTCAGATTATGAAAAATAACTTTGTGTCATTATTAGCAAGCTAGCTGTTGCCCTAAGTAATGCTAACATGACTTAGCAGATCAACTACGTGTGTTGCTTGAACGGCCTGGGTACACACATGACTGACATAAGCATTAGAGGTATGGCGGGTGCTTGAGTGAGAACTTGACCCACTTGGCATAAAACCCACTGCTATGCTGCTTGTATTCTACTTAAACCAGTCCAAGTTCAAATACTTGGACTGGTTTAAATACACAAGAATTCAAGCCCCTGATGGTAGGAGGTGAGTCCATGTCTTCAGTCTTGAGTCAGTAAAATCTTGACAAGTGTCCGAGCCTGGATTCAAGTACTACAACACTGTACTCGTACCAGTCAGTGATATATGAATTACAAGATACATACTTATAATACAGAGCTGCCAACTCTCACGCTTTCGCCGTGAGACACACGCATTTGCCTGTTTTCACACGCACTCACGCCACACATTCAATATCTCACGCAAATAAATCCGTCCGAGACTCGTTTGTTCCTTTTTCAAACTTCCCGACGGTAGATGGCGCTGATGAGCGCCACTGAACCTTAAGCGCTGCATCCAGAAGTTAGCGACAG
>JACXGM010019675.1:0-18280 GCA_016801145.1 Umbra pygmaea
GAATGGTTCACAAATAAACATATCCAGGTGTTAGAATGGCCAAGTCAAAGTCCAGACCTGAATCCAATCGAGAATCTGTGGAAAGAACTGAAAACTGCTGTTCACAAACGCTCTCCATCCAACCTCACTGAGCTCGAGCTGTTTTGCAAGGAGGAATGGGCAAATATTTCAGTCTCTCGATGTGCAAAACTGATAGAGAGATATCCCAAGCAACTTACAGCTGTAATCGCAGCAAAAGGTGGCACTACAAAGTATTAACTAATAATTTTGCGCGCCCAATTTTTCAGTTTTTTATTTGTTAAAAATGTTTTTAATATCCAATAAATTTCGTTCCAATTCATGATTGTGTCCCACTTGTTGTTGATTCTTTACAAAAAATTACAGTTTCATATCTGTATAATTGAAGTCTGAAATGTGGCAAAAGTTTGAAAAGTTCAAGGGGGCCGAATACTTTCGCAAGGCACTGTATTGGTCATATAGAATGCAATGTCTGACAATGGATCTGAGATCAAGCCATAGTACATTTCTGACGCTTCTGTATGAGTTTGCACTTAAAATATCACAAGGTCCAGAATTCAAAGCAAATACCCTAGCATGTTAGCCTGATATTCAGAACAGAACTTTACATTCCGCTTCACTGTTTTTAATAAATTACATGAACTCCTTCAACGCAATCTTTTAAAAATCGTCTGCAATAACAACATCAATGCAATTCACTATTGTCATTTCTTCATTTGATAGCTTTGTTTCTGTTGTTGTCATCTCCATCTCTCAGGCTCAGTTTCATTCTGTCACACCCCCTCAGTTTCATGTCCCACCCCCCCAGTCAGGTATATTACATTGATTGGTTTGTTCGGTGAGGCAAATGGGTAAGGTTCAACTAAAGCAAGCAAGGTCAGACCCTGAATTGCCCAAACAAAATAAAAAAATGGATGTGGCTAGAGATTCAGGGACTGGAACCAGGCAACCAGCATGTAGCTTCCAGAGCGTAGTAAAAGCCTGCGGCCTACAGTACATAGCCGTTTTAGCAATTACACTTACAGTAAAATCTTCAATAATTCACACCAAGTCAATCGAGAGTTACAGTATACCACCTATTTAGTTCCAATACATACAGACTTAACAATATTCTGTGAGCTGTTATTTTTATTTTATGTTGCGTTCATTCAAGTATTTACACAAAGAAATACAGTATACACACTAGGCCATGCTAAATCGGCTATCTACAATATCTTCTGGTAGCCATTTTACCATGTACTTATACTTTCAATTAGTAATTCTCACCAAGTCGATCAACAGTTATTTCACTTCCTGTACCTAGCTCAAATTCATACAGATTTACCTGTATTCTGTGAGACATTATGTTTCATTTTTATGTTTAAAGTAAGTAAGTTCATCTACGTATTTTCACAAAAAACAATGACAATGCAAAGGACAATGATTTTTTTGACTAAAAAAGTTTGGAAGCCCAGGGGGGACGGTGATATAGATTTTCCAGCCCTATTCCCTATGGTTTACATGCATTTAAAAATAATACACCAAAAAATAAAGATATTTTATTTTATTTTGGGTGATATTGTCACAACCGCCCCTGTAGTGTCCATTGTACCTCATCCCCGGAGTTCTAGGAATTCTTCTCTAGCTGTGTCTATTATTCCCCTTTTGATTATGTGACTTGTACATGCATAATACACTCAGGTGCATGTTGGTTTAATCGGATGCTACCCATCTTCATGCCTGGCCAGCGCACTTAGCATTAATTGTCTTATTGGTTAGGTTCTACCTTTCTCTATGTTATCCAAGGTGTGATGATTACGCACACTGTTAACTGTAAACTGTTATCCCTCATCTACATGGCATTTAAGCCAGTGGACTATGGCATTCTATGTCGATTATTGTTTCTGTTACGTTGCTTCGCCTGGTACCCTTGTTCATAGAATAAAACCTTTGTTCACTGCTATTGTCTCCTAATACCTTTCAGCGTAACAGATATATGTGACATGATACATGAACATCAGTGTCTCAGTATGTTGGATTTTATTTGGCCAGGTCGCCGTCTCAAATGAGAAAATGTTCTCAACGTGCCCACCTGGTTAAATAAAGGTTAAATAAATAAAATAAAATAATTTCATGCTGTAGAGTCTCATAAATCCAAAACTATAGGGGACTTCACTGTACGACAGAGAATGACCCTTTTAGAACTAGGTACTTATGGGCTTCCTAACTGAACTGCAACCTGTAACGTGTCAGGCCAATCTACCACCATCTGCCATGCCATTCCGCATTAAATCTTCCTTCATTCATTTGACTGGCGCCTCGTCCTCCATACCTACACCAATGTTTCCTCCCCCCACACCTTTGCCAGTGATTCCACCCTCACTGTCAGTACCAGTGGCCCACCCTCCATAGCTGTGCAAGTGGCATTGCACCCCACATCAGAGTTAGTGGCCTCGGCCTCCGTGGATACACCAGAGGTCCAGCTAGCCACGCCAACGCCAGGGGGCCAACTTGCCCTGCCAAAGCAAGTAAGGCCAGCTCGCCACTGCCACAAAAGAGGACCTGCCCATCTTTCTAGTTAGCTAACTGATTAGCAGCTGCATTCAGTGCAAGAAATGAACACTGGTCAAATGAACATGAAACTTTAGAGGAAGCCAGGCAATAATAATAAATATTATCATACCAAAAACATGCAAGCCATGTGGTCCTGTTTTGAATAACTGCAGACTACTTTTATAAACAGCAGGTTATTGTGACTTAGTGGTTAGAATGTAGAATGTAATTTATGAATGTAATGATTTAACTAAATTAATTTCCTTAATGTTTTTCGAAATGTGTACTACATAATATTTCCTCATCCCTCTGTTGCCTTCAATACTGTTTGTACACTTAGCTAAAGGATCATTAGGAACACCATGCTAATACTGTGTTTAACCCCCTTTCGACTTCCGAACTGCCTTAATTCTAAGTGGCATTGATTCAACAAGGTGCTGAAAGCATTCTTTAGAAATGTTGGCCCATATTGATAGGATAGCATCTTGCAGTTGATGGACATTTGTGGGATGCACATCCAGGGCACGAAGCTCCCGTTCCACCACATTCCAAAGATGCTCTATTGGGTTGAGATCTGGTGACTGTGTGGGCGATTTTAGTACAGTGTACTCATTGTCATGTTCAACTTGAAATGATTCGAGCTTTGTGACATGGTGCATTATCCTGCTGGAAGTAGCCGTCAGAGGATGGGTACATGGTGGCCATAAAGGGATGGACATGGTCAGAAACAATGCTCAGGTCATGGCATTTAAACAGGCCTAAAGTGTGCCAAGAAAACATCACCCACACCAATACACCACCACCACCAGCCTGCACAGTGATAACAAGGCATGATGGATCCATGTTCTCATTCTGTTCACGCCAAATTCTGACTCTAGCATCTGAATGTCTCAACAGGAATCGAGACTCATCAGACCGGGCAACATTTTTCCAGTCTTCAATTGTCCAATTTTGGTGAGCTCTTGCAAATTGTAGCCTCTTTTTCTTATTTGTAGTGGAGATGAGTGGTACCCGGTGGGGTCTTCTGCTGTTGTAGCCCATCCGCCTCAAGGTTGTGCGTGTTGTGGCTTCACAAATGCTTTGCTGCATACCTCGGTTGTAACGAGTGGTTATTTCAGTCAAATTTGCTCGTCTATCAGCTTGAAGCAGTCGGCCCATTCTCCTCTGACCTCTAGCATCAACAAGGGATTTTCGCCCACTGGATGTTTTTCCCTTTTCACACCATTCTTTGTAAACCCTAGAAATGGTTGTTTGTGAAAATCCCAGTAACTGAGCAGATTTTGAAATACTCAGTCTGGCACCAACAACCACGCCACGCTCAAAATTGTTTAAATCACCTTTCTGTCCCATTGTTCTCAGTCTGGACTCGCCTTGCTTGAACACAATTCTGGTATGTTCCAAACCATAGCAGCACACCGAAATAGTTGAAAATTCCTCCATATCTATCTATCTATCTATCTATCTATCTATCTATATCTATATATATATATTTCCCCCATTTTCCCTCTCTTTCATATGGTCGTGTCCAATCCCCATTAACACTACCTTGCCGCTCCTCAACTCCTTGGGCAGTTGCGAGATGGTGGGGCACGCTCACATGTTTCATCCATCCACATGTCACAGAGTTGACTGGTTCTTTTCACACTTTTCTTCCAACACAGAAGCCTTTAGTCAGATCATGCACAGGATGATTACGCTCACCAACTGTATTTCCGTGGTTGAATTTACAGGTGCCCGGTCTGCACACAAGGAGTCGTTGAAGAGCGACACGGCAAGGTAGATAATTTGACTTTTCTACATCCCAAGTCCCAGGCAGTATGCCAATTTGCGCTGCCTTGTGCAGAAGGTCTGGGGAAAGTGGGAGAACCCATAGTGAGACTTGAACCGCTTACTATCATGTCAGCAATGCAGCAACTTATCCCACAATGCCACATTAACCACCTCTATAAACAATACTCCATAATGACAATTTTAAATGTGTTTGAAATCTTAGCAAATTTATGAAAAATTGAAAATGAAATAGATAACATGTACATAAGTATTCACAGCCTTTGCCATGACACTCAAAATTGAGCTCAAGTGCATCCTGTTTTCACTGATCATCCTTAATATGTTTCCACAAAATGATTGGAGTCCATTCTGTATTTTTATTTTTGAATATGATCTATTCAGGGCTCAGCTTAAATAAAGCTTAAATAAAATATAAAATGTTACTTCTGTGATGGGACGAGTCAGCAATTCTTAATTGGGTCTTATACAATCGCTTTTGTTTGAGGCGTGGTTTGACATCAGGCATGCTTTTTGTGAATATCAAACTCCAAATTTGTGAGTGTTTTTAATAGGGCAGGGCAGCTCTAATCAACACCTCCAATCTCATCCCATTGATTGGACTACAGGTTAGCTGACACCTGACACCAAGGATTTTGGTCATTAGCCCATATTTATTCCACCATGCGATGTGAATGTTTAAATGATTAATTCAATTATGTATTCAATATAGACATGAAAAATATTTTTTTGTTTAAACACTGTCTACTGTTGTGACTGTGAGTTGAAAATCAAATCAGATTTTATGATCAATTTATACAGAAATCCAGGTAATTTCAAAGGGTTCACATGCTTTTATTTGCAACAGTGTAAAAGGGAAACACTAGCATTTATTTAACACAAGCTTCAGATGAAGGAGTTAATCAAATGCTCACCAAATGTATCAGAAGTCATTGGTTCGATGCAAATGTGTTGTGTGTGTTTGTTTCTCTTATTGGAATTACATTTGTTTAATGCTTTTAAGATACTGTGTAAATCAACTCACCACACACCTACTGTAGATTCCCAACAGAGAAAATATAGATCGGTACAGAAAACATATAGCGCTGCATCTCTATTTGCAATAGACAAATTATTGATGGGGAAAATTTAAATTGGCTCATCTATCTACAATAAATAACCAAATCAATACCAGCAGACATTCATTCCAGCAGAAAAGGAATTAATGAATAGGTTAGCTTAGCTACCCATTAGTATGTTTGATAGATACACATTAGTAGGACATTATTAGCTATAGATCTAATAGTAGAAGTGTATAAGGTGTAGGAAGCATCCTATTTGCAAAGGCAGTTCCATATATGTAATTAAACAATTATTAGCAAATTGTTTATTTTAAACCTACAGCTCTTGAAATAATGGACACACCACAGCAACATCATGTGGCTCTTGTTGTCTAATGATAGTTATGTGTTCAGGTAAAATAAAAATTGTTGTTTTGTTCAATAAACTACTGACAACATTTCTCCCGAATTCCAAATAATATATTGACATTTATGTTTAGAATGTATGTTTTTCACTTTTTCCCTCAGAAGTGCCTTGATTTATTGTGGCATAGATTCAACAAGGTGCTGGAAACATTCCTCTAAGACTTTGGTCCATATTGACATTCCATCAGTTGCTGCAAATGCAAATCTCCCGTTCCACCACATCCCAAAGGTGCTCGATTGGATCGAGAGCTGGTTACTCTGGAGACCATTTGAGTACATTGAACTCATTGCTATGTTCAAGAAACCAGTTTGAGATGACGTGAGCTCTGTGACATGGTATAAGAAGACAAATACACTGTGGTCAAAATGGGGTGCACACGGTCAGTAACAATTACTCAGAAAGGCAATGGCATTTAAATGTTTTTACACCAAATTCTTAGCTGGCAGGAGTGGCACTAGGAGTGGTGTTCAGCTTCTGTAGTCCATCTGCTTCAAGGTTCAGCATGTTGTGCGTTCAGTGATGCTCATCTGCAGGTCTTGGTAACAAGTGCATGGTTATTTGAGTTACGGTTGCCTTTCTGTCAGCTCAAACCAATCTGTCCATTCTCCTCTGACCTCTGCCACCCACAAGGCATTTTCACTGCCGTTCACTGGATATTTTCTCTTTATCGGGCCATTCTTTGTACACCCTAGAGATGGTTGCAAGGGGAAATCCCAGTAGATCAGCACCTCCAGAAATTCAACCAGCCTGCCATGACACATTCTAAGTCATGTTAATCACCTTCTTACACCATTCTGATGCTTGGTTTACACTTCAGCAGATCGTCTTGACCATGTCTACATGCCTAAATGCATCTACTTTCTTTTAGCTGATTGGATATTTGCAAGCAATTGAACAGGTGTATCAAAGGAAGTGGCCAGTGAGTGTATAAAATAGTATCATATCAATCATCAGTATACAATATGGTTCTGATTCGCACATGCAGATTAGACCTAGTCCTTGAATAACAAAAATAAGTTTAAACGACCTCTGTTCAGATTTATATTTTAGTCCAAAACTCAGATTAAATGTCCTGTCTATGGGAAGCTCCAAATGTCTTCCATTTTCAATTGCTGGGATTAATCAGGGATGCACTTTATCCTGATTAATAGAAATATCACTTTGATGTCAAATGTAAACAATTCGCTAAAATCAATGAGTAAAATATTTAAATGGAGATCAAAACAATCTATGTATACAGGTAAATGTTTTGATTCTGCCTAGTAAATACCAGTAATTGAAAGAGGAAATATCTTCAGGACATTTAGTTGTGTGTTCGCAAAACTGGGTCTATACATTTTCTGTCAGCTGAATGAACTGCCATTATAAACATATACTTAACTGTTGTAGACTCACTTTACCCAATGTCTTGACAGGAAATTTGTTTTGACAATTCAGAAGCAAGCAAGGAACAGTACAGAGCTTGTTAATATTTATAGCAATGGATAGCGAAATAATGGTATCAAACATTTTGGTCTATTTGACTCGTCAAATCATGTGCTCCACGTGTGCCTGTGTCTGGATGACCTGGTCTGCTGGCATCTGGCTTTGCTTGGAAAGAAACAATGGTCAGTACACCTTGCACTTTTCACATGGTCATTGATGAGGAAGCTCTTGTCAAACATTTCTTCGGTCAGGAATTCAGCCAAACTGCTTGAAAATGTGCTGTGAATGCTTTCTGGATGCACTGTATAACAGGAAACATGCAGACTGGTTGCGCGACATGTCAACGTGATGAATGATCGTTCCAATCCTCCATTACAGGAGGCCTAAAATGTGACTGGACTGGTTAGCCAAAAATGAGTAAGATCTCACCTTTGATCCAGTACTGCCTATGAAAGTCACAGCTGTGCCTCTGCTCACTTCATAAATACACAGATTCTCCTCCAGTCCTCTCTTATATGGGGCCTGAAACATGGGTAGTGAAGAGGGCTGGTTAACCATAAATGGGTTAGATCTTATTATGGGTTAGATTCAAGACACTTTGTGATTTTATCTGGGATAGGTGCTATATAAATAAAGATTATTTACTTACTTACTTACTAGATTCTTATTAAGAACAACCTACAGATGATGTCTGAAGTGTTCATTAAAGAGTGATATGCACGGAGTTACACAATAAACAATTTAGTTAAAGTGATGGTTCAGAGTAATATAACCCTAGGGTCTTTTGCACCTTGACCTCAAGCCAAACAACCCCCCTTAAGCTTTTTTCAATTGTTATAACATTGGTCGAGTTAGAGTTATCAGCCGAATGGCTTAGTGCAGGCGCTAATGGAACCAAGGGTGTATCTTGTAAATAACCCCACTAACAATGCCCGGAATGTTACCAAACTTTTACAGTAGTACAAATATTTAAATAACACTTGCCTGATGGCTGCTACACCTAGCGCATTTAACATTTGGTTAAAGTCAGCTGTGATCTTCTTTGCCTTACTGTGCCACCTGGTGTATTAGGTGTTTTCCAGGGAGGGCAATGGGGATCCGATGACATGTTCCATTGAGCTTTGGACCCTTTTGGACAGGGAGTACAGGAGGAGGCTGATTACACAGCCCTGTGAGGCCCCTGGGTTCAGGATCGTTGTGGATTTTTTGGTTAGGGTATATTATAATTTTGACTGACTGATTAGTGTGCGCTGTGCATTTGTTAATAAAACTGCATATTCAAAATCCATTCCAGAGAAGGAAATGTGAGCTATGGCTTGAAAAGTTAAAAAATGAGTCATGAAGTATGAGAACCTGAAATAATTGAAAACCTGTGACTATAACTGGACAGTATTGAGTTACTACTATATAGGTGGGGTTGATCAAGGGGCGAGGATAATTCTGTTAAAAACAATTATGTTAAAAAATAACAGTTTATATTTTTTAGCAAAATAAATAATAATGTCAATCTCTGTTTCCTACATGAATTAACTACAGAGTCATTAATATGTTTAAGACATGCACACATACTGTAAATCATGATCTGTAGATGCATCAAATTCTAATTAAAACATGTTTATTAATATATACATTTTATTGGTTTATCTATATTGTTAAGTGTTACCAGTAATGTATTATTTAACTTAAGCAAAAAATAGGATTTTTAAGTAATTTTCTTTCTTGCTAGTGGTTAGAATAACTTGTAACATACTTAAATCATTTAGAGGGATAAAGCATCATTAATTCTGTAACCATTTAAATTTTTTAAGCTTTGATAGGGTATGCTTACATTTAATGTTTAATGGTCAACATTTTTTGGGAGAAGTGTCTAATACATATATAGAGCAGCAAAGGTTTTTGGAGTATTACAATGTGAGAAAAAAATTATTAGGGATTTTTTATATTGAAACAGACATGGCAAATGTTGTTAACATTTCTGAGAGCAGTTCATGTTAAAACAGACATTCAAAGAAATATAGAGTAGTGTTATTAAGTCATCTCCTGAGGTAGGATTGACGTCAAGCGAGGAGGGAGACAGATGCTAGATTGAAAGAAGGCAGATGCAAGATTGGTGTTAATTAGGGTAAGTTATTACAAAACCGTCTTAAGATTTTGAATTCATGCCATATGCGATGATGAACAAATGATTGAGACCGGCCTCTTGCCAGTATCTAAGTCAGCCAAGCTGAACTCTATGCACAGACAGAGGCTTATATGCTAGCTGGAGAAGAGACAACCATATACACAAATACTCAGTATGACTTCACTTAAGACGTAACTTTGGGGTCACAAATGGGTTTGTTGAAAGCAGTGGAGGCTGGTGAACTGTAATTGAGGAGGATGGCATCATAATAATGTCTGGACTAGAGTAAATGCAATGATATCTCACTCTGGTTTCATTTCATTTATAACAGGCCATGAATGAATATGAATCCATCATCTTCAATTAAAAGGTTCACCAGCCTCCACTGGTTAAAAGCAGGTGACACACATCAAAGCTGGAAGCCCACACTAGAATGAATCACAACACCAAAAACAAAAAGCAGCATCACGTGTAAATACTAACTACAAGTTTAGATTATTAGCCAGAAAGTAAGACTGTCATAAGCATGCAATGCAAGCCTTCTACCATCCCCAACTGCACCAGCCAGCAGCCATTTGCTGGTATATGTGGAAACCAAGAGAGCAGAGATGAGTCATGTAGATATTTTTTAGTGCACAATGTGGGCAATCAACTTAGATTATTTATTATTATTTGAACTGTAACATGTATCTATGACAATTAAAATAACTGTGCCAGTTTCTCTTTACAAGTTCTCCTTTAAAAGAGCCCAGTGGTTTAGAATAGGGAAGTAGATTGTATTGTCACCCATGTATATGTAATTACCGCATGTATTTTAATACATATTATACTGTTTATATAATATATAATTTATGCAGCCACTTGAAGTAACAGATTACTACCATTGTGTTGCATTTTTTGACAATTGCTTACACACAATGTTTGAAGATGACTTAATATTTCTCGCAATATTCCGCCTGCGTGTCATGGATGAATGATTTTCCCACTACACCAACTTTAAGATGTGACATTATATATTCCAACTTATGTGTTAGTTTCAACTACACTATTTTGTTGTTTCAATTATAGAGAAACATATATTCCACAAGTCAATACGTAATTCCATAAGGCTGACAGATGTTGAAATGTCACTGATCATAAAATGACATGACCCTCCCCAGGACATAATGAAAAATACTAAACCTTCTCCAACAATAAAATAAAAAACATGACCCTCCCTCATTTCACTCCATGACTCCTCATGTTAAATTCCTATCACTCCCTAATTAAAATTATAGTCAACCCAAAAATGGTTGTTTGACAACATGAGTTTCCAGTATTAAATAACAGGCTACCCAACTCACCCATTAGGCTTTGTTCCTTATGGGTCGTCAATCCTCCAGGATGTTGTTCCCTCACAATGTCTAGTATTTATAATTGTGTCTCATTAAATTTTCCGTTAGTTAACATTGTTAGTCATTGAATGTAAATTTTAAATATTTGAGGTTCTGCTGATTGAAAGCAGAAAATATCACATTTTGTTATATTTGTAACAACTGAAAACAAAAATCGAGCATGACACAAACAGTAGTAGTGATGAAATGCAGGTGTGCTGGTGATGATTGGGGGCATAGTTCATGCCCTCCTGAGATTCCGGGGTGCTGCACTTGGACCAGTGGTTAGTAGATGAGCAATTCCAATCTCCAGAGGGGAGAAGGTGGATATATGACAGAACCCCCCCCCCCCGACGCATGGCCAACAGCCTGGAGTGTGATGTCAAGGACTGATGAGTGGGACAGTCGTGTCAGTGGAAGTCCATGATGAGTCCAGAAAATCCCCACCCAGACCCCAACTCCTCTCCTCAGGACAATACCCTTCCCAGTCCATGAGGTACTGGAGTCATCCACCTTTGAGCCTGTAATCCAACAGGTTGCACACTGCGTAGGCGGGCTGCCGTTGATGTCCAAGGGCACTGGAGGTACAACCCATGGAATGGACTCCTCCATGGGACAAGGAACCACTGGCCAAAGAAGAGTGACATGGGCAGTGCAGGAGAAGATGTTTTTGTGTGGACAAACAGACACAATCCCCAGGATGGTATAAAGGGGCAATGCTGCGTTGATGGTCGGCTTGGGTCTTCTGCCAGTGGATGGCCTGCTGGAGACGGAAATTAGTCCCACTTTTCACAATACAGATTGAATTGGGGCCCACAGTCGAAAACAATGTCCTCAGTGAATCAGTAGTACTAAAAGACCTGTTGGAAAATTACTTGAGGGACCTGTAGAGAGGAGGGCAAACCACTGAGGGGTATGAAACAACACGCCTTGGAGAACTGGTCTACAACCACCATGACTGTGGTGTAGCCATCTGACCTGGAGAACTCTGTAACAAAGTAAATGGACAGATGTGACCAAGGCCACTAAGGCATGAGCAGGGGCATCAGATGAGCGGAGTCTATGGGAGGGTGTCTGTATGAGGAGGTAAGCAAGTTAAGAGAGGCCAAGGCCAAGGATGTGAGGCCCTCCATGGCCTTTGACTTGACAGAAAGCCAGTAAAGGTGGTGCAGTGTGGGGGTGATGTATTCTCAGGGTTTGATGTGTGTGAGAATCCTGTCAGCAGAGTCTGGATGCCCAAAACGGATTCCATACATTCCACAAGGATAGTGTGAAAAACTGTGTCAAAGGCAACAGACAGGTTCAGGAGGATGATAATGTTAGTATGGCCGGAATCGACTGCAAGGAGGAGGTTATTAATTACTTTGATCAGAGCAGTCTCAGTGCTGTGCTTGACTCTAAACCCCAATTGAAGAGGTTAATACAGGTCACAATTGGTCATGTGATACTGTATTTGTTTAGCAACTGCACGCTCAAAGACTTTAGATTAGAGGTTGGAAATGTGCCTGTAGATGCTTAGATTATCTTGCTCTAAGCCTGGTTTCTTGATGATGGGTGTGACTGCAGCCATTTTTTGAGGTACAGCACTATGGAAAGCCATTTTAGTCAATATTAAATAAATAAATATGGCTATGAAATAAGTCCTGAAATAAATAAATGACACAATAAATATTTAAATATTTAAATATATATATATGATAGGAATTTTGGGTTTTCATGAGCTGTATGCCAAAATCATCAGTATTAAAACAATAAATGACCTGAAATATTTCAGTTGGTGTGCAATGAATCTAAAATATATGAAAGTTTAATTTTTATCATTACATTATGGAAAATAATGAACTTTATCACAATATGCTAATTTCTTGAGAAGGACCTGTATTTATTGTGTCATTTATTTATTTCAGGACTTTTGTCATAGCAATATTTATTTATTTATTTAATATTGACTTAAATGGCTTTCCATACAGCACGAGACAGTAGATGTTTGAAAGATTTTTGTTTTGAAGCGAGTTGATCTTTGAAACGAGACGATAGTAGAATAAAACGGGAGAAATAAATATCAGGAAGTCAAACGAATGCATCTATATGTATTTTCAAAAATGTTGCAGTGACTAAACTGAAGGATTTTGGAAAACCTACGATTGCTGAGTTGGGAATTACTGAATGTGAAAAGAAGGTATATTTTGTCACTGACATTTCGGGACCGGCACAATCATTTTGGTGGATACGTGAAATAATTACATTTTGCAAGCATTGGGTATATTTATTTTATGTGTGTAATTGACTGAAATGCATGAAATCAGTTGAAGTATTTGTTTCTTCTGAATATCCCGGAGATCGGGAGTAAGTAAAAAAAAGCCAGACTCAGTAGTCTTGAAAGCCTGACTAGATCGTTGGGGCTCACAATCCACACTGAAGCCTACAAATATCACATCTCCACCTACAGTCAAGAGATGCCCTCAGTAATGCCATGTCCTCCTACTTCTACATTATTAGCTCCAACATGTCACCCACCTGTATGGTCAACAAAACTACGTCAGCCCCGTAATGACACCCCTCGCTCACCCACTCTGCCTGCCAACACCTTTCCTAATTTCTTTAAAGACAAAACCACAAAAATGTATGCACTGTCTGATCAGTCTGCCTCTTCCCCCAACCCAAGTGCCAACTACTTACTCCGTCCACCGCTGTCCATTAACCTCACCTCCATACATTCACTTACATTGACTAAGCCTATATCTCCAAACTTATAATGTTCTCTAAAATGACTCCCTGTTCCCTGGATCCCATCCCTGCAGCTCTCTTTAAAGCCTGCCTTTACACTCTGTTCCTACATCACACACATTGGCACTCTCTCCCTCACCCACAGCAACTGCTGCTGTCACTCCCATTTTAAAGAAGCCCAGACTCAATACCACCACCTTTAATGACTTTCACCCCATATCCTCCCCTTCCAAAACCCTGGAAAGGACTGTTGCCTCTCAAATTTAAAACCACCTCTTGAACAATGACCTGTTTGAGCCTCTTCAGTCTGGCTTTCATCCACTCCTCAGTATGGAGACTGCACGTCTCAAAGTTGTGAATGACCTCCTCATCTCTGCTGCCGCTGGTGCCCTCAACATCCAGATTCCTCTAAATCTGTGCCTCCTTTGACACTGTGAGCCACCAGATCCTTCTCACCAGGCTCAGGGGTCTGGGTGTTGAGGGAACTGCACTCTCCTGGCTGCAATCTCACCAACCATACACACTGCATCTCCATCAGTGAACACAAGTCTGAATTTAATTGCAGTCACCCAGGGGGTCACACAGGGCTCTGTTCTGGGTCCCCTACTCTTCATCATCTACATCCTCCCTGTTTGTCAGATCCTCCGCCATTCCAAACTTAACTTTCACTGCTACGCTGATGACACTCAGATCAACCTGAGCACCAAATCTCTCACCAACACACCTCTGGCCCATATTGAAACCTGTCTCTCTACAATAAAAACATGGATGCAACACAACTTCCTTAAGCTCAACAGTGACAAATCAAAACTTATTCTCATAGGCTTATACTCTAAGAAAAACATACTCAGAAGAAAAACATGAGGACAACAAAGCCTTGTGATATGCGCAGAAGGACACAGATTTTGGGCCCATGGGAGCTGAACAATTAACTTAGAAAAAAGGACTGATGGACAAAATTATGTGAATGGGACTGGAAAGAACAGATGGACAAATTTGCCAAATGCTAGGAAGGGAACTAAGAGTAAGCCTCTTGTTGAAATTTAGGATAGGAAAACAACATGCATTGGTTTAGATGTTTCTACATCATGTAGAAAGTACATTTTTGATATTTACTGACAATTACAGAGGATGTTTATAGAAAGAAGTATTATAGTAAACACACTTGACTCAAAATGTTATGTTTTAATCCCGGGTAAAAACATAAGATTTGTGCAACAATGAGGTCATTTGCTACATGATACTCCCACTTAAATTAATCTGTTGGGTAAACTATGTCAAGCTGAAGATTTTTGAATGTACCTGTGGAATGCCTTTTCACACATGAAATTAAGTAATAGTACCTCTGTAAGGGATGATAACCTTTTATCTTAATTTACTTTAAATTCTAAAAATCACTTTTTTTTATTGCTTTTTAGAACTTAAAGTTTTGAAATTTCTGCTATACTAACGAGTTCATTTTACCTTAGTTTATGCAACTTTTTAGTCATGTAACGGGGATGTATAGATTTTCCTTGTCATTATAATTAACAGAGCAATAATCAATGAAATGTGTAGTAAGGTATATACAAATCTGGTGAAGAAGTAGCTTGAGGAAATATATGCAATAATATGTAGCAATAATATGAGAAGACTATTATGTTTCTAAAAATGTTATTCTAAATTGTTACGTATTCCCTGAATGCTATGGATCGAGGGAAAATAATGCAGCAAAGACCAAGTTATTCTGGGAATGTGAAAGTGACAAATAGTGTTGTTTTTGGTACTGTATAAATGCGGCCAACAGTGTTAAGTTAATTAAGAATACAGGATGTCTATTGAAATGTATGGAAACCTAGACCAGCGAGAACAATACAGCCAGATGTTGTCAGAGGCCTTGTCTCAGTGGGAGGTGATGCCGAGAGATTAACATATAGAATGCCTATAGAATGCCAGACTAACTGACGCCAGTAAAACAGTTTGAATTTAGGTTGAATCCAAGTTTGCTGCCATTGGTCAGATTCAAACTAATGCTATCTATTTGGGCCAGTAGGAAATCAGTATTAAGTTTCTGTTGTGATATCATTCTTTGTATAAAATGTTTGCTATCCTTTGATCGAGAGTTTGCTCATGAGGAACCTCGGCTTTAGGATTAAAGTCTATTGCTCCTTCTACACATTCTCCGGACTCTGTTCACATTTATTTAATGAACAAATGCATTAAAATACACAACAGTGTCACATCCGGCTCATTGTGAGCTGGATAATGGACCCTGTTTACCTTGGTTTGCTTCCCTGTGTGTTATGCTTTAGTTCCCCCTGGTGTCCTTTTCATGTCTAGCATGTGATTCAGTTTTCCCATAGTTCCCTTCAGTGTTTGATTATGTTCCCAGGTGTTTTGTATTAGTCCCCATTTGCTTTAGTATTTAGCTCTGTGTTTCCTTCTCCCTCTGTTGTTCATTGTTTCTGTGCAGGTATGTGGGTCTTGTTCTTTGTAGTGGATGTCTTTAGTTTATTCAGATGTTAGTGTTCCTTTTTTTTCTTGTTCTTGATGTCATGTTTCAATCGGTTTGTTTAGTTCCTCATGTATGTTCTTGTGTTTGTTTCTGTGCAGTTCAATCTTGTGCTAAATAAATGTCCAGTTATAATTGAAGACGCTCCTGCCTCCAATTCCTCATGAACTGCGACAAACACGTGCTGGCTGCGTAGCTTTTCTAAACATAATGCCTTTACAGTAGTGAAGCTCTTTAATTGATCAGGTAGTGCAGTAGTGTCCACATAAGTTTCATTTTCCCAACCATTTCTGAAGCTCATATCTGAAATACAACTGCTAAGGATCAGTCGTTGACGCCACCGCCATACACATACCTCGTGATAGACCATGTGTAGCCAAACAGTGATCCTGAATCCTGAACGATTAGTTCTTCTTGAACAAATCTTTTCAATGAAATAGGTGTTCTGAATCACTGCTCTAAAATATTTGTTCATGTGAATCATTAGCAAGAAGGTTATGTTTTACTCCTAGAGGATGTTAGATTATAAAGAGTTGAGTTGGATAGTCTATAGCAGTGTTTTCAAACTTTTTTAAATGACATACCATCGTGACCCAAATGTCATGGAAAAAAAGTATAGAGTTAAAAGATCTTGCTACTTACGTATGAGGCACTTCATAATCTTGCACTCCAATACCTTAGTCAACTTTTCTATGTTTACACTCCTTCACATGCTCTCAGATCTTCATCTTCAATTTCTCTTGTGGTACCTCGGATTCGACTAACTACCATGAGTGCCAGATCTTTTAGTTATTCTGCCTCCCTCCTATGGAACTCCCTTCCCCTTGATGTTTGCAATAGCGATTGCCTGCTGACTTTTAAAGCACGTCTTAAGACATATTTTTATACAGGCTTTTTAGAATATGTTTTATTGAGATTTTACTGCACTGTATCTGTATATCCGGCCTGTTTGTTGTGATTTGTCTTATGTATATTGCTTGTGAGGTGACCTTGAGTGTTATGAAAAGCTCCATTAAATAAAATGCATTATTATTATTATTATTATTATTGAAATATGTGTTTGCAAATATAGAGTTTTCCTATCATTTGTATTTGTATGTAGGGGAATTAACATAATACATTATTTCTAATTGTCACCAGAATAATAATACAACATTAATTTTCTTAATATTGACAATAATATTGACAGACCTGTGTTTTATAAAAACATGTTATAATCACCAAAATATCCAAGATGAGGTGGTTTTCCCACAAATATCAGATTACTTGTATTAATTTACTTACATTGAGATAAAAAATCCATTATGCTGTTTTAACTAGCTATGTGAAACTAAAGTCAAATAAAAGTTTGGAAAACTAATAAATGTGTCAGGTATACACTGGAGGGAACCACTGACACAATGGATAACAGTAGTAGGGGGCAAGTTTCCAATATATACAAACGCAGCACTCACAACAGAGAGCAATCACCGGAATATTGAACACCTGTTATCATTGCACAACCACATAAAACTCTGCAGACCCAATTCCTCTTTGCGAGGTATTGTTTTCCAAAGAGACTACTGAACAACTATTGACTAGATTTGATTCCAGTGTATGACCCGTCTTCTCGTTATTGTTTACGCCTTCTGCCTTGTGTCCTCTGTACTTCAGCTCAGTTTTCCTGTGTATGATCATTGCCTGCCCTACGACTTCCTCTACGGTTTTGGAATATTAGATTTAAACGGAACGGATACCTGTGTTTGACCTGGCCTGTACTGACTACGAACTGTCCTTCTCCCATAGCCCGTCTTCCTGGGATTCTGGACCTTGGAAAAGTCTGGACTATTATAAGTTAGCTTATAAATTATAAATTAGCTTACCAGCAGTCAGCTGAATATCACAGACCTAATAATGTTGTTTAGTGGCAATACATTGTTTGCCTTTACATCATAATGTATTAGCATTAAATGTAATATTAGATTTGTGTTCCATGATTAGGATGTTAGATTATGAAGGGCTATGTTGAAAACCATCCTCTCTAGCTAGCCTTTTTGATAGCTGTGTTTCTGTATGTTTGGTATTATGGCTATTGTTGACAACAAGTTTACCAGGCAACATATTCAGGGGCAATTGGGAATTATATTACATCAGATATACTATTGTAGTGGGAAATTAATGTTTATAAGATCCAAATAGTGACTCCTTCAACAGCTGGTTTCTCATCCCTCCTGGGATGAATTAAGATTCATGGAAAGGGGGAAACCCCAATGTATGTCACACATTTAAACCTGTACCTACGTGTTTTTTGGTTGTGATCCACCCATAAAGGGAGTTTGATAGTATTACTTGTAAAGG